>CATIWJ010153680.1:0-14834 GCA_949640765.1 Croton laevigatus | reverse complement strand
TGTATTTATTGTAGAGTTTCGGATAACTCTAGGCCATAGCCGGAGCATCCTATTTTGACCGAAGTCAGTTATTATATTAATGGCCAAATCCAAAATTTCAAAGTGTAACCGAAATCGGACCTGATCGCAGGCTCTGTTCGGTATTACCCAAAGTTTAATCCAATTCGGACCTGATCGCAGGCTCTATTCGGTATAACTTAGTTGGTCGCAGTACTGCTACAGTATATGATGCATCACACCCTTATCACACTAGTTCACTTACCTAAGTAGAGCAAAATATTTATTTCTGTAGTACTTTCTCAATTCCATTCCAAATCGCAAATATAGCACAAATATATTCCAAATCATAATTTAATCATAAATCATAGATATTTTTCCGCATCACAATTTATATAAATTATTTCCAAATCACAAGTAGTATATTTTTCAAATCACAAATTAAATCTTGAATATCAAACTTTATAATAAATCCATGGCAAATTTTAATGCATGCAAATTTTAAGAAATATATATTGGTATTTTCGTAGTTAAAGTATCAAACCTGATTTTTAGCGGTCTCCTTTATTTAACAGACCCTTTTTGTTTCGTCTCCTTCTTTCTTTATTTGAATAGACCTAATATCATTAATTCATATATATAATTTGTAAGAAAAATATTTCTAATGATTATCCAAGTATTTTTTTTCTATAAGTATATCATTTTTTTATTTCTAATGATTTTCTATTTATTAGGTGTCCAAATATTAATAATTAAGTCTCTAATTATCTTTATATCCACTTTATTAATTTAATAAATTTTATAGTAGTCAAATTTTATTCCTCTAGTGTCCAAATAATTTAAATATACTCCATTTAATTTCTATTTAAGTTATTTTCTATAAATATTAATTAAATCCCTTTTTATTTTTTTCTTATTTAAAATACACATATATTAACCAATTAAATCTAAATATAATTACATTTGCATAAATATATATTTTTGGGTGTGAATTATAATACCCAACTATTTATATCTAGAAATCTATTCTTTTATTTTACATTTTTATTTATTAACATCAAAATAGTTTAAATCTAATACCTAAATATTTTTATACTGAAATTAAATCAATTTAATTAATTTTCTACAGTTCTGGATTTATTTTTATAGTCTAAATAATTTATTTGGATCCCTAAATATATTTAATTTCAAAATAAATTCATTTTATTAAATTAAATAGGCTGAAGGACCCATTTGAAAAGAGAAATAAAGTTTAGGGCTGTTACCATAAACAGAGGGGCCTAAATATAAGTAACTGAAGATTCAGGCGTCGGTTAGGAAAATAGCGGAGGGACCAAACAGAAATTTGCCAGGCCGCGTCCAAAACACAGCCGTTTAACTCAAAACGCGGCTGTTCTTTGCGTTTCACTTTGACCGAACCAAGGTTTTGAATCGACTCGTCCAGAAACGAACCAGACGCTTGAATCGACCCGCGTCGTCTTCACCATATTGCGATCACTATTCACGCGAATCGCCAATATTTTCAGACGGTTTTTCTCCGTCGTCCGGCGACCAACGGCGGAGTTCTTGGTATCAAACTCTTCCTCTCGAAATTGCCCATCACCCTATGTCCTTAGATTGGATGGAGAATAGCCAGATTTTAAGAAATCAAAGGATGAACTTTTCGGGTTTTTTTATCCATTTTTGGATCCGTTTTCTGACCCGGCCAGAAATGGCTTTTTCGGCCACCGTTCGATGCGTTTCTCGATTCTATGATACTCACTGGTCTGAAAGGAGATGATTTATGTATTTTGTTTTTGAATTTGATAGAAAAATGGAGAAACACAAGTTTAAGCTAATTATTTTCTCTGTTAAACATACAGAGTATCATTTTAATCTCAATTAAATCTCAGAATTCAACTAATCTTCAGCCCATTATTGTTGAAAATCATTCAGCAGAAGATATTCAAGTCTGCTGGCCAGCTTGACTATGGAAATTCAGAGAAAACGGCAGTTGAATTGAATTTTCTCTGCGTAATATTCATAATATATTTGGTACTATTCATAATATATTTTTCGGTAACGTAAAAATTAACGGACCGTGTTGTTAGATTCGTCATATTTTTCTGGTCATCGTAGTATATTTATTTTTCAAAATAATTACACGAATGATGTACTTCTATCGGACTGGCTAGACCGCTAATAAAATTCTGTCTTAAATTTGCTAATGACATTTTTGTCCTTAACTATTTGTCTTATTTACATATAAGAAAAATTACTATAATATCCTTAACTATTCACGATATTTACTTAGGTTTGACTTTTACTATGGTAAATTTTAATTTACCGTCTTTTACCTGCGTAGGTAAAAACTGAAAATTACTACCGTATTAAAACCTTATCGATATTATACTCAAATTGCTCGTCTCGGAGTGTAGATTTCAAATTTCAACATTTTAATATCTAATTCTTTACTTAAAATTTTCGAAGGTCAAAATGACTAAAATGCCCTTAATACCGAAAAATACAATATTATACTTAAATCGACCATCTTTTCGACCTGATCACTATTTAGACATTTGATTTTATTAAATTATCTCAAAATAATTATTCTTTAAGTTTTATGTGAAAAATTACCACTTAATCCTTTATTATTTTAAAAATTACAATTTGGTCCTTAAATAATTTTTGGGCTGTGACAATTTACTTATGAAACCAACGTGTTTTTAACAATCTTAAGACGAGATTTGATTAGGAATTGCAGGGTTACCCTAACTAGATTTACCTTAACGTTGGAAAGTTTAATTGAACTATCTGGACTTGAATGAATACCGAATTACTTAATTAAATTCGGATCTCTACTTTAGTTGTTTTTCAGATTTGTTTACTAATCTGATTTGTTTCGTTTGAAGATGATGGTTAATTTGACCCCAACAATTGGAGGCAATGGTTTTGAAAACCAAAATGGACGAAGTAGTCCTATTGGTAATAGTTCTAAAAACCAAAATGGACAAAGTGGTCCTATTGCTCTTGTTGGTTCTGGACTAATTAGTCCTGAACTTCCAATTTTGTCTATAGCTCTAGGTTAGTAGTGCCTAACAGATGAGCTCGTAAAATTGGATTATTAAATTCGCTAAAAACGAATTTTAATGGCAGTAACGTGAATTTGATTCACACACGATGATTATGGGAATTAAGTTTTGTTCCTTGGGTTTAATTAATTGAATTTGTTTTAATTAATTATATAAATAAAATAAACTAAATTTCTGGAAACAGGAGAAAACCAAGCTCGTGTTCTTCATGAGCCCATCAATGTAGACTCGTCGACTGCCAAGGAGTTGCCGTTTATGAGCGACGGTCATTGTCGACAACACGTTGAGCGTTTCAGAGTGGCTTGCAGTGTGGCGGCTCAGGGTGGTGAGTTCAGGGTCTGGGAATCAAAACAAAAGGATGTGAATTCTCATTTTCGATCAACGGGTTTAAAACTCGTAGAATAGGTTTTGAAATTCCATGTGATCAACATAGTTGTTGTTGATCTCGAAGGTCCGGCAATGGTTAGCCTATGGTGGCGCTGGAAGTGAAATGGTGGGGCGATGATTGGAGGTTCGACGAGGCCTCTGGTTTTCTTACCTGCTTTTTGCGATTTTCATCGAACTAGCCTACGGCAGCGCCGTACCTGAGGGCCGACGGCGGTGTACAAGGTTCGACCTCGGGTAGACAGGTCTGGCGGCGGAAACGACCACTGGAAGCGAGCGGCGACTGCTGGACGTGGGCTGCATTAGGGATTCATGAGGAAGAAGATGACAAAATTGTCATTCTGGTCCTCTATCTTATGCTGCTTCCTCTTTAAGTGCCATAACTTGTTAAGTGTTACAGGATTGTCCCTGAAACTTTGTTTGTTATACAAACATGCCCTTCTGGGCAGTTTATTAGTATTTTTCATTAGAACACCCTTATTCAAATAATTTGTTTATTGGAATATCGAAATTAATTTGTTTAGTGGTAAATTTAATTAAATTATATTTTAATTAAATAATTTTGAGGACCATTAAAAATGTGAAAGTGACTTCATGTGGTGGCCATGCATTTTAACGATGATTGCTCTATATTTGTGAAATAGAAACAGTAAAAGTGAAAAGTGCTTTTTACGTGATAAATTAGTAAGGATTATGAAACTTGTCATACCTTATTATTGTATTCGTTTTAGACGAATAAGAAAAATGAATTGGTATTCATGCGTCTCATTAGATGAGACAAAGCAAATTGTTTGGACAGTGTATAGAAGAACGAAATCATTTCGTTCAACACATAGCATAAGAAACGAAATTATTTTGTCAAAATTGTTTCATTTCTATTGCAACAAGCAAAATTTTGTTATGTATATTTACTTAAAAGCAAAGATGAGACATTAGAGAATTTTGTTCTCTATAAATAGAAAACCAACTTAATAGAGAAATTACGATAGTGAAAAAAGATCATGGTGGTGAATATGTTATACCATTTGGCGAGAATTACTCTCAACATGGAATTATTCACGAGGTAACACCACCAAATTCTCCTCAATCAAATGATGTGGCCAAGCACTAAAAGTGTACATTAAAGGAAATGAGGAATGTGATGTTAACTAAGTTCTGGGTTGTCGCAAAACATGTGAGGGGGAAAGCTAATTAGTTAGCTAACTACATTTTAAATAAGGCACCCTTAAGAAACAAGACAATACTCCTTTTGAATTATGGAAAGGTAGGAGACCTTCCTATAATTACTTAAAAGTGTAGGGGTGTCTTTACCAAAGAGAATGAAGATTGGTCCAAAGACAGTGGATTGTATCTTCATTGGTTATGTAAAACATAGTAATGCGTATCATTTTCTTGTGCATGAATCTAAAAATCCAGAGATACACAAGAAAACTATCATGGAATTGAAAGACGTTTCATTCTTTGAGAACGTGTTTCCATACAAACTAAGAGACATTGGATTAGTATCCAAATGGTCTCATGAGACTATTAAAAGGAAAAATAGTCATAATATTCAACAATTGGATGTTAAAAATCCTAAAGATCTTTAACAAGTGATTGAAGATAATCCTCAGTTGAAGGATGATATAAAGTTAGAGGTAGAGCCTAGAAGAAGTAAAAGGGCAATGGTAGAAAAATCTTTTGGACTAGATTTTCTAACCTATATGTTAAAGGAAGAACCTCGAACTTAGAATGAGGATGTGAGTTCAATTGAAAGTATTTTATGGAAAGAAGCCATAAGGAGTGAATTGGATTCCATACTGTAGAACCATACGTGGGAATTAGTGGATCTTCCTTCTGAAACCAAACCACTAAGTTCTAAATGGATTTTCCAACGAAAAATGAAAGCAAATGGAATAATTGATAAGTATAAGGCTAGACTGGTTATAAAAGATTATAGACAGAAGGAAGGCCCTGATTACTTTGATATTTATTCTCCTGTGTCAAGAATAAGCCCCATTAGGATGATACTTGCAATCGCCGCTTTGCGGAATCTTGAAGTACATCAAATGGATGTGAAAACTGCTTTTCTGAATGGAGATCTTGAAGAAGAAATCTACATGGAACAACCTGAATGTTGCGTAGCTCCAGGTCAGGAAAGGAAAGTTTGTAAGTTGGTGATGTCTTTATATGGTTTAAAGCAAGCACCAAAACAATGGCACTAAAAATTTGATGAAGTTATGATAACTAGTGGTTATCGTATCAACAAGTGTGACAAATGCATTTATGTCAAAACTATAGATGTAGGATATGTTATCATGTGTTTGTATTTTGAAGATATACTTATCGTGGGGAGCGATGAGAAAATGGTCAAGAGTACCAAGGACATGTTAAATTCTAAATTTGACATGAAAGATATGGGACCAGCGGATGTAATTTAAGGCATTCGAGTTAAACGTTTACCTGACGGTCTCATTTTATCTTAGTCACACTATGTGGATAAAATACTTGATAAGTTTAACAAGGGGATTATAGAATAGCTAGAACTCCGTTAGACATTAGTCTACGGTTATCCAAAAATAAAGGTGAAGGCATAAACCAAGTGGAATATGCAAGGGTAATAGGCCGTCTAATGTATCTTTTAAGTTGTACAAGACCTGATATTGCTTTCACTGTGAGCAATTTAAGCAGGTATACCAGTAATCCTGGAGAGATTCAATTCACTGGAAGGCTATTTTGAGAATACTGAGATATTTGAGATATACATGTAATTATGGCATGTACTATTCGAAAGATCCTACGGTGGTGGAAGAATACTCTGATGCTAGTTGGATTGCTGACATTAAAAACTCCAAAGGAATAAGTGGATACATGTTCACTTTAGAAGGAGGAGCTATATCGTGGAAATCCTCAAGACAAACAATCATAACCAGATCCACCATGGAGGCTAATTTTGTAGCTTTAGATAAAGCTGGAGAAGAAGCAGAATGGCTTTGGAATTTCTTGGAGGATATTCCTTAATGGTCAAAACTTGTGCCTGCTATTTGTATTCACTGCAACAATCAAGCAGCAATTAATAGGGCACAGAATGTTATGTACAATGGCAAGCCTAGACACATACGTCATCGACATAACACCGTGATGCAACTGATCTCAACGGAAGTTATCTCTGTTGACTTTGTAGGGTCAAAGGATAACACTGTAGATCTGCTAACCAAATGTTTGAATCGAGATCAAGTTGTTAAAACATTGAAAGGAATATATGAGACTAAAGCCCATGAATATTTAAGGTGCTATGTGAAGGAAAACCTAACCATGTTGACTGGAGATCCCAAGATTTTGGTTCAATGGGACAACCTAATTGCATAAACCCTGTTAATCACTGTAGGGGGTTCATCCCTGTGTCCATTCCTATGATGTAAACAGTGATAAAATGTGGAAAAGGTTAAGCTATGCTTGACTCTTTGTGTGTCAAAGATTAAGCAAAAGAGGTCACCTATGTTAGAGTGAAGTGGGGTCGCTTCAAAGGAGGCTAGTGGGGCCTAGCTCTCTGAAACTCTCGCAAAATCAGGTGATGTTCATGACCATAATGGACATAACCATGAGAACCAAAACCGTGGCATGTTGGTATTTATGTGCGGTATGTCATCGTTTACACCAATGGCAGAATAGTTCAAGGACATCGTGTCTACTAGTCACCCAGTAAAGTAAACATACTTGCACAAGGGAAGGTTCAAAGGTTGAAGCCTACCTATCTTATGCAGATTTTGATTGTAGAGTCTTATCACCACTTCAAATTTTGAAAAATTCCATTTCATTTTCAATTTTGATTCATGTGGGGGATTGTTGGAAATTTTGGTGTGTTTAGTCAATTTTGAGCATAATAATTTATGGAAAAATTGTGTTTTGAATAACTTGAAATATGTCAATGTATTCTACGCAATTAGAGCGTTCCAACGGTATATTATATGCTCAAAATGGATTTAAGGTAAATGAGAAATTGAAGCTTAAAGTTAGATTGAGACAAATGTTTAAATGGGTTGAAATGTCCAAATCTCACATTGCTTAAGAATGGGGATGTTGGAGTGGTTTATAATGAATGATCATTTTGTAAGGTGTAACATTATAAGCCTAAATTATACACTCTCGCGCACGGAGGCGCGTAGGGGGTGTAAATCCCAGTTCGGTCCAGCAAGTTCCATGGCGTGCCGGACCGAATGGGCTTACTACGAGCCCAGCCCATTTTTACTACTATCCACATTTTTTGTAACACCCTAATTTTTAAAATATCGATTGTTAAAATTAAAATGGACTAATTTAAAAATAAAATTATTATTATTGTTATTATTTATTATCATTATTATTATTATTATTATTATTATGATTCAAATAAAAAAAAAAGAGAATTTGAAAAAAAAAACAAAAACAAAAACAGAATCGGGAAAAATGGAAGAAAAGAAAAGAGGAGAGAGAGGAGAGAGAAAATCGACCGCCGGCTGCCCAGCGCCTCCACCGCGACTCCGGCTGCAGCTACTCACCTGCTGCTGCGAAGGACTCATCACGGCGAGTCTGATGGCGGAGGTCCAGTCGCGAGGAACCACCGGAGTAGGCCATACTCGCGACTGGAAGTTGGCGGCTCCTATTGATCATACTATTCACCATCGGTTTCAAATCCATTTTCCGGCGTGCTCCGGCGTCGGACGGAAGATCCGAGACCACCGGTCGACTCCTCTCTTCAAGAGCTTTCTTTTGACATAAGCCTTGCTGCCTGAAAATACAATTTTCCGGTAACCCAAGAGAGATGCCGCCGAACGGCTTCCGGCGTAGATCCCGGCCGCTCCGGTGATCAGACGGACAATCTAAGACCTGATTTGGAATCCTCTCTCCACGAGCTTTCCGATGATATAGGCCTTATTGCCGATCTATAGCCGGATTGAGACTCGTGTACAAAATGACTAATCGGATTTCTTGATTTTCCGACGTCCTCCGGCCATAGTCCGGCCAGTTTGAGGGTAAATTCTTAATCCCCATTCCTTAAGTTTCATTTTGACGTTGAGTTTGCGTTGATTGGTCGCCGGATTTGAAAGTTGTGTTTTCCGGTAACCGGTAAAATGATTATTATGATTTTCGGTAAATTCATCTATTGTCTGTTGAGTTTGATCGTATATTTGGACTTCTTGCAGCGATACGAAGCTATTGGTATGCTCGGATTCAAAATCCGTCAAGTATCGCATTTTCCGGTGGCCGGAATATTCCTCCGGTGACCGGAATATTCCTTCTCCGGCAAAAATTTTGAGATAGCTTATTCCGCATTGTTTCGACGTGCTGAATCTGATTTTGGAATTGGTTTTGCAATCCGAGGACCCGAACTACGAGAAAATATAAATTTCGCAAACTTGATAATTAGAATTTGGATAATTAATATATTTAAGTTGAAATAGAATTTAATTGAAATTAAATTCTAAGTAAAGCTAAATATAAATGTTGATATCGGATAAAAATAAATATAGAAATGAGACAGAAATAGTAACGACTGATTAACTAGATTAAATGTTGTTTAACATTATTATTAAATTAACAGTAAATGAAATTAATTAAGAACTCTAAGATATTATATTATGAAATAAATTAAAAGAGAATATGATATATAATTAGACAGCAGTAGTGCTGATTGTAAATCATTATATTGTGAATAGTGAAAGGATAGAGGACAGTCCGAGAGGTATTATGAATGTAGAAAATACGAGGATACTGAAAGGACTAATGCGTAGGACTTTATCTGCGGACTCTACCATGTTCGATACTTTTTAGTATTTGAACTGAATTCACTATTTCTGAATGTGTGTTCGAGTCGTATTATATGTTTTGCTGCATTTTTAATGCCGACGCTGTAATCGCTGGCGCGATGTTACCTGCAAGGTGGAAGAGAAATATTTACGGAGATATATTTAAATGATTTCTTCTATAATTTAATATTTGAGCAATATAAAGCATGAAATTTTGCAAATACAGATGATTACTACAATGATTTGATACTTTTGAGAAAACATGAAAAATAGCATTATGATGCTAGACAAATATTTGAATTGAAAAAAAATGGAAATTGAAAAAAATGGAATGAAATATTGTGATAAATGTTTGATCAGAAATAGAAAATTGAGTGGAACTCAAAGATCAAAGGAAATGAAATATGTTTTTAAACTCTACCTGGTTAGTGGAACCTAGATATAAGAACATGTCGACATGTGGGCAGATCCTGTACAGGAAACTGCTATTGAATTGCTTGTATTTGCGTATAGTCTAGAGGGCTACGCAATACTAAGAAAAATGCGTATAGTCTAGAGGGCTTGCGCAATGCTGAGAAAAATATGTATTGGCGGTCTAGAGGGCTTGCACAATACCAAGAGAAAAATTGTATTGACGGTCTAGAGGGCTTGTTCAATACTGAAAAATGAGCATTACCGATTTAGTCTAGAGGGCTATACGGAATGCAGCCCTTAATCTATATTGGAATCCAGTATGATCAGTAGAGTAAAAATGTGTTATTACATTAAATATGCTCAGTGATTTAAATTATACAGAATTTATCTAATGCATTGTTTTGCTAAATGACAACTGCTTTTTATGATTATATATGGTATAATTTCATGAAATGAATCCGTCAACTGGTTATAGGAAAATATCATGTTATAATTGAACTTTCGGTTTAACGTTTGCACGACGCATTTATATTCTACATTTCCTTAAAGACATGAAAAGTATTTGTCATCAGCAGTTCAAAACTGCTGTTTTATAAATTAATTTGTGAAATGCTTTTAGTAAACAAGTTATATCTATTGTATCCACTGAGTATGGAGTTGCTCAACGAGTTATTTTTGTAACTCGCAGGTCCGTAGCTAGAGGAATCAGAGTGTCAGAAATTTTGTGGCCAGCTCCCAAAAGAACAGCTGTAGGTGTAAACTCTTGTTATCATAGATTGGCATGTACTAGTCATGTTAAGACTTAAATCATATATGTAAATGATTATGGGAGAGATTAGAGCTACTTAGCATATTGATGCGAGTATTTGATGTATTAATTGGAATATCAATATATATATTTGATTGCATGTGCATATGTTAAAAAAAAAACTTGAGGTGATTCTTAGTATTTCATATTTAAGCATATAAGTTAATGAAGTTAAGAAGTCGCGTAACACTTCAATTTGGCTTATTCACAAGTTGGATTTGGGGTGTTGTATCATCTCCTAAAAGGAAAGACATCGGCATCATCCCCAAAGGGAAGAACATCGACATCATCCCCAAAGAAGAGAACCTCGACATAATCTCCCAAAAAGAAGACATCGGCATCATCCCTAAAAGGGAGAACATCGACATCATCTCCCAAAAGGGAAAACATCGGCATCATCCCCAAAGGGGAGAACATCGACATCATCCCCAAAGGGGACAAGATCTCCAAAGTGGCTGAGCATGATCTAAGGATCATCCTTCCATAGCACCAGGATCAACCAGGACAGAAACCCTCAGTCTTTGACTAAGGGACTTGAGGGGGGGACATGTGATGATAGCACCCATGATGTCATCCACATGTGGTGATGTCACCCATGAGTCAGCATCATTAACCCCTATAAATACCCCAACTCTTCTCCATGGAAAAGGGGGGAGGAGACATGAGTAACTTCTCTCTCTACACTCTCTCTACTCTGAATATATGAGATGATCCCCTTACTAACTTAAGCATCGGAGTGTATGTCACAGGCATCACCCTAGGCTCTTCTCATGTCTTGTTTGCAGGATCAACCAAGACCCAGAGGTCGGCCAAGACACTCAGAGGTCAACCAAGACCCAAAGGTCGGCCAAGTCCCAGAGGTCGGCCCACTAGAGGTCGACCAACTAGAGATCGGCTAGGTCGGCCAAGACGTAGAGGTCGGCCATCTAGGATCATCCAGACAGCATCATACCAAGGACAATCATAGCTCTGTCTAAGGTCTTCCAATTTGACCCTGAGACATCATTTCTCACTATTGTCCTCCGTTTCTCAAAATTGACAGATCCAAAGAGAAAAAATGGTGAGGAAATTTTCTATGGTGTTTTCGTTTGAGTACTTTGCCATTGTTGCTTGTAACTGTATATGGTTTAAGTGGATATGAGCAATTTGGTCAGTATAAGGTTAGAAAAATTTACTCCCTCTGTCATTAATAAAATTTGCTCTTGAAATATTGGAATCCTTTAATTATTAATTTATAAAAGTTAATATTCTATATGATACCCCAATATATGGGGATGGAGTGGGGGCCAATATTCTATAGATATAGTAATAAACTCCTCCCTATCCTTTGAGTGCTTGTGTAAAATATCTATGTAAAAAATATATATATATACCCCAATATATTGTTTGCACTATTTTGGGATATACTTTTCAAACACGGCTAAAAAATAGTCACAACCCAAAAATAAAACAAACTACTATATAAGTTAATAGGGGGAAAAAAAAAAGAAAAAATAAAAAAAACCGATTTTCATTAGAAATTATCATACGTTAATATGAACTTTCACCTTTTTCTCATAATTTGTCCTAGACTATACGGGTCATGGCATAAAATAAGGGGAGTGAGGGATTTGATCTCAAAAATTAAAATAACTAGGAAAATAATATGATTATGCAAAATAATGTAAAAAATAGTAATTTAGAAGAAAAATAAATACTTGATTAATTTATTTTAAAAAAAAGAATACTTAATTAATTTATTTAATAAAAAAGATCACAAATAAAAAAAAATTATTGTACAGTTTTTGCATAAATATTATATAGATTTCGTACAACTACTATACTATGGTATTTTTTTTTTCAATAAAATGACAAAAGAAAAATAAGACCGAATTTACATAAATGGCATAAAAATTATTAGAGCGATCCTTGTAATATTTAATATTCTTTAGAAAAAAATATTTAGTTTGAGCTTATAAACTCCAACAATCATTTTTTCTTTCTTTCAAAATCGTCCTAATTTTTAAAATATAAGTGCAAATTTAAATCACTATAAGACTTTATAAAATTCAGCATCTCTATCTGTTTTTGTGTGCATCACTATACAATCAAGTTAAAATAAATCATGTCATAAATTTTATTTATTTAAGGAGATCATAAATTTTGTATAACATCTGATAATGAGTTTCAAGAGTTGAAAATAAAATTTTTAGTGAGATTATGATTATTATATTACATTTTAATTAACTGTATTTAAAGTATATTAGAAGTTAAATTTATTAAGAGTTAATAATTAACAACAATAAAAATGGTTAAAAGTAAAAAAAATTAGTAGTAAAGTTTAAAAAAAAATTTCAATACTCATTAAATTTCTTCCATTCCAAAATCAACCATATTGGCATGTCTCAGAGATCTATATTCACTGATATAATAAATCCATCCAATTATAAATGTATAAAAAGACCAAGACTTAAGCAATTCAAAAGAAAAATAATGTTCTTGGGACAAAATGAATATTATGATGTCATAATATTCGCTCTAATTCAAGAGAAGATTTCATTCGCTCTAATTCAAGAGAAGATTTCCCTCAAAGGAAAAATATAAGTAATTGATGATAGCACCCATGATGTCACCCACATGTGGTGATGCCACCTATGAGTCAGCACCATTAACCCCTATAAATACCCCAACTCTTCTCCATGGAGAAGAGGGGAGGAGACACGGGTAACTTCTCTCTCTACACTCTCTCTACTCTGAATATATGAGATGGATCCTCTTACTAACTTAAGCATCGGAGTCTATACCACAGGCATCACCTTAGGCTCTTCTCATGTCTTGTTTGCAGGATCATCCAAGACCCAGAGGTCGGCCAAGACACTCAGAGGTCGGCCAAGACCTAGAGGTCGGCCAAGTCCCAGAGATCGGCCAACCAGAGGTCGGCCAGGAACGAGGTCAGTCAGGTCGGCCAAGACCCAGAGGTCGGCCATCTAGGATCATCCAGACAGCATCATACCAAGGACAATCATAGCTTTGTCTAAGGTCTTCCAATTTGACCCTGAGACATCATTTGGTGCGGTGAGCGTGGAACACACCTTTGGAAATTTTTCTCCAAAGTAAAGAAGATCCCCAAAGTAAAGAAAGCATCCCGAAAGGGGAGAACATCGACATCATCCCCAAAAGGGAGAACATCGACATCATCTCCTAAAAGGGAAGACATCAGCATCATCCCCAAAGGGGAGAACATCGACATCATCTCCCAAAAAGGAAGACATCGACATCATCCCCAAAGGGAAAAACATCGACATCATCCCCAAAGAAGAGAACCTCGACATCATCTCCCAAAAGGGAAGACATCGACATCATCCCCAAAGGGGAGAACATTGACATCATCTCCCAAAAGGGAAGACATCGGCATCATCCCCAAGGGGGAGAACATCGACATCATCCCCAAAGAAGAGACATCATCTTCCAAAAAGAAGACATCAGCATCATCCCTAAAGGGGAGAACATCGACATCATCTCCCAAAAGGGAAGACATCGGCATCATCCCTAAAGGGGAGAACATCGACATCATCCCCAAAGGGGACATGATCTCCAAAGTAGCTGAGCATGATCTAAGGATCATCTTTCCATAGCACCAGGATCAACCAGGACAGAAACCCCTCAGTCTTTGACTAAGGGACTTGAGGGGGGACATGTGATGATAGCACCCATGATGTCACCTACATGTGGTGATGTCACCTATGAGTCAGCACCATTAACCCTTATAAATACCCCAACTCTTCTCCATGGAGAAGGAGGGAGGAGACACGGGTAACTTCTCTCTCTACACTCTCTCTACTCTGAATATATGAGATGATCCCCTTACTAACTAAAGCATCGGAGTGTATGTCACAGGCATCACCCTAGGCTCTTCTCATGTCTTGTTTGCAGGATCATCCAAGACCTAGAGGTCGGCCAAGTCCCAGAGATAAGCCAACCAGAGGTCGGCTAGGTCCCAGAGGTCGGCCAAGTCGGCCAAGATCCAGAGGTTGGCCATCTAGGATCATCCAGACAGCATCATACCAAGGACAATCACAGCTCTGTCTAAGGTCTTCCAATTTGACCCTGAGACATCAGTAATAAAAGAAGAAATTAGGCCACACTCATCTCTGTCTTCAACAACATTAACTTTTTTAGTTCTGATGATCTTGTTTAATTTTTTTAGTTCTCTTATATATATATATATATATATATATATATATATATATATATATATATATATATATATCTCAATCTAAAAAATTAATTCACAATAGCATCTGCTTGGGATCGAGGAAATTAAAGGTAATTTAAAGATATTGAATTTAATTTATAGTTATATGGTGTAGGTTATTCTAGTTTAATACAATTAGGATTTTTTAACTTTTCTTAAAT
>CATIWJ010153646.1:0-14152 GCA_949640765.1 Croton laevigatus | reverse complement strand
TTTTGAGCAAATAACTTTTTATTTCATTAATATTTCATATTCAAGAAAAACTTTAAAATCTTAACTAATTAACCAGCGGTTTATAGTCTAGATCGGGCCCAAAGTTCATGACGGACATCCGTGACTGTGTATTGGTTTATGGTCTGGCTCATGACCAACATCCAAGACTGGGGACTGGTTTATAGACTCACATCCATACCCATTGATTTTAACTTTGCTGCTAGATTTGTCATATATGTCACATGATCATGAATAGGCTTTGACCAGCTAAATTTCTTGGTCGTCAGCTCACTCATGAGATTTCCAACAATAGACTTATCAGCAATGTCTGATTGGGAGTACTTAATTTTCATAATAAAGTTCCTTGTGTTATCTGTCTTGGGCATAGACAGCTTAACATTTTCAGCCATGATCATCTTTAACAAGTGTAAACTTAGCCTATTAGACAGCTCCCAAGCCTCACAAAATGACTTGTCAGCTTCATTTAGAAATTGACTTTTTCTGCCCAATCATTATAGTTATGCCCGTTAAACTTGAGTAGACCATTGCCCAATGCAAATAAATTAGTTGAAACTGCAAACATTACATACTCACACATTAATGCTTTGTGTAAACTTTAATGGACTCAAACAAATAATAAACTTTAATTATATTTTTAAATTCACCTTTGAATAATACTTAAATAGATAGAGTTAATCAATAAAGATGCTAAATATATATATATGATATCTCCCGGGGTCCAATGAGGAAAACTGTATGAGTCATGATTCACTTTGAAGAAGCCGATGATTGGGTCTAATCGGTGTGATCCTAAAAACAAAAGGAGAGGGCAAGAGTGCTGCCTTAGCGAACACTCCGATGCCTAAGTCAGTCAAGGGATCAGTCAGTATATAGAAAAGAATAAGAATGATGAAGGAAAAAGCCCCCCTTGAATAATAGATTCTTGGGGTATTTATAGTAAAGGATTTAAGAGCATCTTACACGTGAAACCCCTGTAATGATGACAGTAAATGTCCACTTTCCGTAATGATGACTGTAATATATATATATATATATATATATATATATATATATATATATATATATATATATATTTATTTATTTATTTAAAGGCCCATGCTTATCAAAGTACGGGTTGATTGTCTGTCTATCCCTGTCAGAGTATGGGTCACGTGTCTGCTTGTCTATACCTAGAATGTGATTAGAAAAGGCCTGACTGGCATGGATCTCGAGTGATGGATCGGTACCGACCTGATCACTAGGTACCGATCAGATTGTCTAGGGGTCAGTCATCAAGTGTTGATATCCAGACTTCGACTAATGGACTGGGTTCAGATCGGTTTTGGGCCTTCGTTAGACCCAGATAATGGAGGTCTAGCCACAAGGTTCCTCTAACCTTGGTCCCTAAAGGCGCTATATCATCAAAATATATATATAAAATAGATAATCAAACATGTTCAAGTCATTAAGCATATATGTTATCTTTGGACAACAATCACATTCACTAAGCATATAGATTAATCCCTTTAATTATCATTAATTATAAGCAATGGTCCAAATTTGAATGACCTCCTAGCATTATATAATATGAACAATTGAAATTACAAAATTAAATATTTAAAACGTTCAAGCTAGGCCATTTTGGTGACTAACAAGCTTTCATTAATATAAATATACAATTTAGTAAATAAGAAAGATAGATTAATAGCCATCCATTCTGAATAATTATGTTAATGATGTACTGAGTAAATAGTGATGAAATCAAAAATTCAAATGATCATAAATATTTATTGGTTTTTTCATTCATGAAACATAATAAAATAATATGAATTTAAAAGAATAAACTTATGAATGCCCATAGCCATGATTAGAAAACACACATATGTTCTTAATTCAAATCATCAAGATAACAATTTTAAGACTATATTTTTCAGAATGCATTATCATTATTAATAGCAAAACCACTTATTCATCTCTTTATCCATACAAAAACAAATATTTAGTGGGAAGTATTAAAACAGAATATATCATACAAATTGCTATTAATAATAATAAATTCATAATTACTTTTAACGATGAATCAAAATATTATAATCATATTCTAATACCAATTGTAAAACTATAATCAAAATAAAATCCACGAGTTTGATTATAGCAATAAGATCTTTAATAACACATTTGATTCAACACATGAGCTATTAAATAGAGAAGAATATAAATATTTTGATCCATATACTTTAATGATTCTTTATAGATTTTTTTTATCTCTCTATCTTCTCTTTAAGTTTTCTTTGATGGTGAAGAAGAAGAATATCACAAAAAAAAAATAATAGTTTTTCTTTCCTGTACATGTTATTTTATTAAATAAAATAATTACTTAAAAAAAAAAAAAAACTTATACTTTAAAATAACTGTCTTTTATAAAAAGGAAAGGAATTTTAAACCTACAAGAATTTTATTTTTTTTTAATACTCAATAGCTATTATATTATATTATATTATATAGAATCTTAATACTTAATTATATGGATCATAATAATTATTAAAATATTATAATACTTCTTGCTGAGGATGATTCAACATCTTGTGCCATGCATATCAGATTAAATTGATTGGCTCTGATACCACAAAGCATTAGAAGAGTTTTAATATATTTTATATTACTTTCCCAAGACTATACACTAATTTTATGATATATGTGAGAGAATATGATAAGAGAGAAACTAAATTCAAAATATAGAACAGTAATACTAATTTAAGTCAATTTACACAAAATTATCCAAAGATTAAAAAAATTAAATGGTAGCTGTAGTTTTACTAATAAAAACTAGAGGAAAAGCAGGAGGCTCAATTCCCAAAAATTCTGTTATATTCACGGCACTTCAAATTTAATTGAGTAGTAATATAACATGTAGGTTAGAAACATAAAGGCCCCATCTCCATTAATGAGGTTAAATTTTCTTAGGGTGAGTATCGAATAAGTTAAGCCCCAAACAATAGCATAATAGTAAGGCTTTTTTTTTTATATAATTAAGATCCTAAATTCGAGATATATTTCAATTCTTATATGAGGACGATTTTTTTTTTTTTATTATTTTTTAAAAATAAAATTATATATTATTTGTATTTAGTTTGAGATTAATTTTAGGAGAATCATAATTTACAAATTTAATTCTATTTTAAAAATATCACATAAAATAATAAGAACTGTTGAGTTTAACCGTCTCGACAGTTCTATTTATTTTATATGATATTTATTAAATAGAGTAAAATCTTTAAACTGCGAGCCTCTAAAATTAATTTCGAAACTAAATACAGAGAATCTATAATTTTATTTTTTTAAAAAAAATTCAAAAAATTAAAAAAAAAATCATAGAACGTTGGCGTAGCAGCACCACCCATTTTCTTATATGTTAGAGATTGTCTTATCTCTAAATGTGCTTGTAACTCTTTATTATTTCATTGAGCTTAAAGGGCAAGTTTACTCTCACATGGTTTTGTCCATGGTCCTTGAAAGGAGATTTAATACATGGTAGGAGAGGTGATTACAGTCAAGGATTGTTGAGCCACCGACCTCCTGTCTTAGGCCACCGACCTCATCATCTTAGGTCACCAATCTAGCTGGCATAGCACCACTTAAGGTTACTATAAATAGTCTTCAACTATCACTTGATAGAGATAATCATTTTCTAGACTTTTAAAAAGGATCTGAGAGAAGATTTACTAAAATTTTGAAAATCTAGAAAAAATATTCTTTATGAATGTTTTCTACTTTGCATAATATAAAATAAAAAATTCAATTGCACAATTAAAGGTAAGAGTGATAATGAAGGAGAGCATATTTATAGTTACTTTCAATTTTATTATTAATAGTATTTTACTCTCGTGATTTGTGGTGGTGCATAATGTGTGGAACTTTGTATCATAGCAATGCATAATGTGTTGAACATTATATCACTGTGGTGCATAATGTGTTGAAATTTGGATTATGTTTTTAATAATATAAACAAAATATTAAGGTTTGTGAAAAACATTTAACAAGCTTATATCTATATTAGTAATAAAATGAGAATGAAATTTTTGAGTTAATTATTTTTAACAACTAATGCAAAACAACTCGTTATTACCTTGTTGGTAGATTGGGATCTAACCCATTACATTTCATACATTTAAAAGTTGCCTCAAACTTTTTCATCTTACTTGTACATATATTGCATCAAATATAAGTTATGTCTTCAGGGTTTAATACGTCAAATACAGTATCCTATTAAATTAAACATTTGTTTGTTATTAATTTTTTAACAAAAAGTTTAAATGCTAATATTAGTTTTTAAAAAATACTATTATTAATTTTCTAACAAAAATTTAAAATGGTAATATTAATTATTTTACCTCTTTTGTATTTTGCAAATACTTAATATTTTTCACTTCAACAATGGCAAAGTTCATATCACTAGAAACCGTGACGTTAGGTTGAGCTGAAATTTAACTAATAATTTCTTTTTCACTATTTCGAACGGCTATTAACCTATATTTAACATGTGAAACTTTAGAAAAAAAATATTATAATTATTTGAAATTTAAAGGATTTTTTAAATAATTGATTAGTTTTCTCACTTTGACTTGAAATCAACGACTTGCGGCAGATCAGAATTAATCTATAGCTTAGAGATATTCCACGTGTTACGTATGTTAATCCGCTCTATATAAACACATTAGGGATACTCAAAAAATCTATTAAAAGTGAAACTTGTATGTAATATTATAATATGTATGCCTCCAAATTTTTTGCCAAATACCAATTGCATGGCGACAACAACAGGCTCAGTAGGGCACTTCAAGTAAGGAAAAATTTGATTGACAAATTCCCCCCAAAAGGTAGCTGTTATTCGATTCATCTTGTGTATATTGATTCATAAAATTATTTATTTAAGGAAGCTAATAATAATAAATATAATATGAGACGTTGTTTTGAAAAGAATAAATATTTGATAATTACTTATAATCTTGTAGCTCAACATTCACAAAATTTGTTATTTTGTCTGCTGGATCATTTTGCTTAGGTTCATCGGGATAACCTCTCGTATAACGTCTATAAAGTTTTGTAATTTTAAATATAATATAACATAAGAATTTAACATATAGAAAAAATTAAATGAAAAAAAAATTAAGTTATATTAAATTACCAAATAATTGTGTGTCGTAAAGTTGTTGATATTTAGGAGCATTGCATAAGGACAAAAGTTGAAAATATCACATTGAAAATTAAAATTGCTCATGGGCTTAACTATAGATTTGCTTGTCAATGGCAACTTGAATTTGTGGTTACTTGGATTCAAAGTCACCGTATTTGCATGAACACTAAATGTTCTCATTATGTAATACCCAAGCTTCTTTATAAATTTTTCAAATTTAGCAACAACATAATTTGACGTATAAATTTGAATGCGACTATCCTGAAATTTAAACGTGAATATAAGAGTATTAGTTTATTTAAAAACTTAAATATGCCATCATATAAGCATTTGATTATAATAAAATTATCTACCTTTTCATCTTGCAAAATCATTTGTATAGCAATCAAATTGTTTGGATTGGTGCGTTGTGTAACTCTCTAAATACACAAGACACATATCTTAAGCACCCAATTTTCCATACTGCCATTCAAATCATCGATGAAATCAACTTTTGACAAATAAAAAAAAAATAATGAGAAGAACATGATTACGATATCAAAACCATGAGATTTTGTGTTTACAACAAAGATAATTAAACCAATTTTAATGTTTATTTAAATAACTTACATAATTAGTAGTAGTAATTATATTGCGTGAGGTACTTGATTTTGCCATCTGTACGAATAAATTTGATTACAAATAAATTCAAGAAAAACACATATATAATAAAATAATTAACAATGCAAGAACTCTAAAACATATGATATATATAATCACCTCACTTCAACAAATAGGGAGAAACTTATAAAGTATTGTATTTCTTTAAATGCATTCAAAAGCTTATTCTTGTTCTTCTAAATATATAGTTCAGTATAGGTGGAAGTATTTTGGTAGTCAAATAAATTTATGCATAAAATAATTCAAAATTAGGAAATAAATTTAGCAATCAAATCCCCTAATTTTATGGAATTTGATGCGAAATGAATACATTTCCATATATTTATAAGGAAATCAAAATTTAATAGCTTTTCAATTTAAATCTATATTTAATGTGGCTCAATATTGCATATGAAAGAAAGATGGAAAGGAATTATTAATTTTCTGAAAATAATCTCGATAATTAGTGTGCATTTAAATGTGATATTTGATTTCTAAATATATATAGTTCAGTATGGGTGAGAATATTTTGGCAGTCAAATAAACTTATACATAAAATAATTCAAAATTAGGGAAAAATTTAGCAATCAAATCCCCTTATTTTATGGAATTTGATACAAAATGACTACCTTTCCATATATTTATAAGGAAATCAGAATTTAATAACTTTTCAATTTAAATTTATATTTAATGTGGCTCATTATTGCATATGAAAGAAAGACGGAAAGGAATAATTAATTTAATGGAAGTAATCTCGATAATTAGAGTGCATTTAAAAGTGATATTTGATTTCTTATAAAAAGTCATGGGTCTTAATTTTGGTAAATAAGTCAAGTATTTTATTTCTACAACGGTAAACCAATCTTTATAATAGCTTTTGGCACAAATATAGTCATTTTAATCAAACAAATTACTTAATTTTGATCATTGAACTCATTTGAAGAATAAAGTTTCTTTAATTTTTTTCTCATATAATGTTTTGGAAGTAGCTTCCATTTTTTTCCTTTTGATTTTTGTGAGACTTAAGTGAATGAAAGAACACACTTTTTATTGATCATACTAAGTTATTTATAGGCACACTTTTCTAAAATTTTCTTAATAGAATCTCTCAAATCTCCTTAATTATGCCAATCTTTATAAATTTTATTAAAATATATTTTCCTTTAATTCTTTTCACTAATTAAAATCACGTGAAAAATTAACTTCTTTCCTATATTTTATTTCTTAAATTTCTTTTTTAAAATCTTTTTGTCTTTCCTTAATTGTAGACTTAATTAATTTATTAATTTATTTTTTCTTAATCCTACGGTTTTATTTTAAAATTTCCTAAAATGTTCTTAATTTCCTTAAATATTTTATAAATTTCCTTAAATATTTTTTATTTTAAAGTTAATATAAAAATCCAGTTACCTTTTTTTTTTTTTTTTTTTGTAAATGCTATATAGAAAGTTTCCAAAATTAAAAAATTTTTAATTAGCATTCATATTGGATTTTCCTTTTTTTTTGTAAATGCTATATAGAAAGTTTCCAAAATTAAAAAATTTTTAATTAGCATTCATATTGGATTTTCCTATTTAATGAAGATATTTTTAAGTTTAAAAATTAACTTGCCCTTTTTTTTTACGAATGCTTTTATTATATTAAAATTTGATAATTAATTAGAGTAAACTTTTCTAATAAGAGTTGTATTAATTGAACTAAAATTCAAAATAATTTATTAATGATTTTTATGTTACTACCTTTTTAAATTTTTTGGGTTTTCCTATATATATATAATAATAGATATATTAGTAAAAATTAGTAATAATAATAATTAATTAATGAAATATATGGTCAAAGAAATATATTTTTATAAATATATTTCACTATTATAATTAATAAGATTTGGTAAAAAAGAAAAAAGAGTCCTATTGGTATAGGATTGCACAAAGAGAAAATCACATATAGAGATTTTTTTTTTCATTACTTTAATCCTAAGTACTAGAACTTTAATAAAATTCTTACTATCATATTCGTTAAGTTTATAAACTTTGTGGCATGATTCCATTTAAATAAGATTAAAAATAATTTAAATATTTATATATTCTCTTCAGATATAAAAATAATTTAATTATTATGTATAAACAGTATTTATACACAGTTTTAGTGTCTCTTACTTTCTAATTAGTGAGCGAGTGGTTGCGGATTAATAGGAAAATTTTTGCTAATTGAACTACATCGACTACGAGGTTGAGGTCGCTTGAAAAGAAAGGGTTAAGGTCATTTTCAGCTAAAGTAGTACAGTTAAGGGGAGACAATCCTTTTATAAGAAAGCACGTGGGATTCCAAGCGCAATTAAGACCTCTAATTACAACCGTGCCCTTGGATATCTATCTAATAAGCAAGGGGTAGTGGAGTAATTGACCAAATCGTCGCATGGTTGGAAAGTTTTGGAATCTAGGGCGCATGACGTTCCCGCATAATTTTTTCAAAACTTCAAGGTGAAGGGAGGTCGTGACTCAGAGTGGTGGGCACGGCCTCTGGCTCATTTGGCCATGACATGCAATGACTTGGACTAAGGAGAATATCTAAGCCTCCTCTATGTTTGGGACCCGTCAAAGGGTGTGGTTGCCCCACACTAGGTCTGAGGGGAGATAGCTCTCACCTGGACTCAGGGTAAAGTCGCCCTTTACCAAGTCTTTGGAAGGTCGCTCTTAAGTTTGCAAGGGGAGAGGTCGTATTACCAACCTCTACCTCCTGGCCTGGCAAGCTTACTGGACTCCGAGAACTTAGGAGTCTCTTAGGCGTTGAGATTCTGGGGCCCAAAAATTCCCATTAGACACAAGAATGTCGGGGCTTCACTGCCTATAAAAGGCCAGCGTCATGCCTCTGTTTGGGCTAATAACACTTTCAGACTTTCATTCTAAACATGGCGTTTAATTTAAATAGAGAAATTTTCATTTAAGAAAAATAGGAATGAGTAAAATTATTATAATATCCATAAACCATAAACCCACAAAATTAATTTATCTTCTTTGAAACTTTTCTACAAGGACATTAATAAAATTATCTTGAAAATGACTTCTTTTTCTCTTTCTCTATATAAATTAAATGGAGGGAGTAATTAATCAAGAAGTTGAATTTTATTGATGAGGAACTGCATCCCTATCTATACACATTGTGAAGACAGGCCTGCCCTATAAAATTTTTTGTGAAATATTATTTTGCGGGTAAACTTTTGTCAAATAGGAATTTGACAATTTTTAATTAATTCTATAAAAATCTGATTAAGCTAAATCTTTGGTATGTAATTTATATGCATGTCTAGTATTTGTAAAAAATATTTTAGAACAGTTTCAGAATACTTTTATACATGTAAAATATTATTTTTCGTACTACTGTCAGTTGAATATCTTAGCTGGACCAGTTTAATTGCACAATTATTTTGAAGGTCTTATTGGTCTCTATTTAACTTAAAATTTTATAGGGATTATTTTTAGTATTGAAGTTTATTCTATAAAATTTTCAGAATTTTTGGCCACAAGAATTATTTTCTGTGAATTTTCAAAATAGGAGGCTATTTGTATAAATTTTGAAGGCTTTAATTTCAAATTTTGTAAATTTTCTTTTAAATGAGTATTAATATGAAGTTTGGTTTAATTAAGCTTCTAAATTAATTTTAAACATTCTAAATATATTTTAAAATACTTATTTCATGCATCATTGTCATGCATAATAGGATATTTTCCGTCATGTCGAGTTACTTGTGATGTGTTACTTACCGCTAATTAATATTTTATTATATTATTAATTAATTTTGATTATTATGAAGTGGCTAATGATTATTTTTCAGGAATTTTGAATTTGAATTTTGGAACTTGAAAGATAAATGCTTATTTACTTAGGCAGATGATAATCTTCCATTTTCAAGGTGCTATTATTCTTTTCTTCTTCTATATCAATTGTAGTGTTATATAATATTGCCTAAACATTTATCTAGTAAAGATTTTTGAAGATATTTTTGGATTTTTACTTGATTCTACGAGGTTGAAATCAATGGATGAGAATCAATTAAAAGAATGTTGTAATAATAATTTTAAAACTACTTTTTCTCATCATAATTTGTCTGATGTTGACGCAGATGACTTTTTTTTCTGAAATGAAGTGTTGCAAAGGACTTTGCCAAATGTGTTAATGTCATTGCTTAAGATTTTTGAGTTTATCAAAACTGCATATTGCTATCCAAATGTTCCAATTGCTTATCAAATCATTTTAACAATGCCTGTGACGGTAGCATTTGCAGAAAGAAATTTTTCAAAGTTGAAATTATTGAAAAAATATTTGAGGTTAACAATGTCACAAGAAAGATTGAATAAACTTGCTATGTTATGTATTGAGAAAAATATATTGAAAAATATTGACTTTGATATTATCATCAATGATTTTGCATAAAAAACACTCGAAGGCAATATTTTTTATAAGCATGTTATACTTAAACATATTTTTAATATATTTTAGGTTGTAATAAATTATTATTTTTAATTTAATAAAAAAATTTGAGATTGAATTTTATATTATATTATTCTTAAATGAGTTAGAGGTCCATTTTTTATATTCTACCCCGAGTCAAAAAATTTACAGGAACGGGCCTGCAGGCATGGCACATCTACAATTTTTTTTTTTAAGGGGGTTTACAAATATGGCTACAAATTTTTTTTCAACTTGTAAAATCAACAACTTAATGTTTTGGAAAAGCAAAAAGGGACCACATTCAAGTTTGGGCATATGAGGACATTCTTAATAAAAGAAAAAAGAAAAACACCAGTAACCAACCAGAAATGCCGCCATTGTACTCCACACTGAAGCATAAACCTCGTGTGATCCAGTTTCTCTCTCCTTCTGGCGCCGCCATTTGGAAGCTCTGAAGGTTGATTGGAGATCACCGATCGACTCCCCATGCAAAGGGGAGTCTAAAGGTATCTGTGTTGCTTCCGATCAATGGCCAAATGAACTTTTCGATGGGGTCGGACTCCATGAGTGCCAAAATGCTTCTGATGAGTTTTTCATCATTTCCAGTGACCATAAGGAGAAAAGGAAGGCATATTTAGAATCCTTATGATAAAAGCTGCATTTTGATATAAAGTTTATGTTAATTAGGCATTGGTTTTCCAACTTTGAATTTTTCTAGCAAGAAACCGATTTTTTTTTCTTTTCTGGCCACTATGTGTATTATTACATTAATTTAAGGTCATATTTATGATCAAAAAGTCAAAACGATTCTGTTGATATGTGGCTTATCAATTTCATTGCCGTTTGCATTTTCTGGCAACAAGACAATGATAGGTACACTTGCCGAATACTCGTTGGAAGTTGATGTGAAATTGGAAACGGAGTTAGAATTTTTGGAGAAAATGGACCGCAGGGCCCATTTTGGCGAATAGGCCCAATTCGTCAATTTTACGGCCAAAGTTGCGGCCAAAGCTGGCAGTTTTGGATTTTAGTAATTCTTGGGTCTTTTCTCATCGGAAACGACCAAACGAGTAAAACACACACCTATTGCTATGATGTCCATCACTTTTGGCCAAATTCCATTGTTTCGGCCTCGAAAATGGCGTTTTTTTGGTTTTTACCATTGTGGAAGTTTTCGGATTTTGCTATTTCCTTTATTATTTCGATTAGGGTTTTTTTGGTTTCCTATTTATATGTAATTCATGAACTTTATACAACAGTTTTTGTTAATTTTGAACCCTAATATTAATTTTCCCGAATTTCATGTTTGAATGCCTAATTCCTAGAATTCTTTGAATCAATAGGTTTTGGAAGACTATTTTCTGGAATTGATAGTTATCAATGAACAGTTAATAGGTTTGTTTTATCCTTGATTAGCTCCGCTGCGTCAGAAGCTAACCGGAAAGAGAGGTTGTCGGGATAGACTTGTTGGAAACTAGTTGGAAACTGTTCATATACCTTCTATAATCTTATTAAAAGTTCGAAACTAATTGTAAATGGTTATATTTTCCATTATTTTGTGAAATTTGGCTCTTTTACCTTTTTTTTTTTTTTTGGGTAGCTTATGCATATAATCATTTGGGGCATGTTCAATTGGGCCTATTGTAATGTGTACATTTGACATGCTATAAGTATATCGACAATATGAAAAGCATTGAGATATGCATTGATAATGATATCTATTACTCGGCCGCACACTGCCTCTAAACTGGGATCATACCGGAATCGGAATCGAAAATGTTAATTTTAGGTGTCAGTACTAATTCTTTACCTAAAATCCTACCAAAACCCAACATGAACTGTATTGAGAATCGATACATAAAAAATAATAATAATACTTTTATATATATATATATTTCAAATTCTATCTGAATTCCACAAAGACCACTGTCACATGGTCAATTCCACAAATATATATTACTACCTCCATTTCAATAATGGTGAGACTTTAGAGCTTTTTGTTGTTTCAAAATAGTTGAGACTTTTGATATTTTGGGTAGATTTATGACGATTTTGCCCTTTGTCTTTTAGTGGAGGGGGAGAAAAAAAAAATTATTTAATAGGTTTATGACAAGTACAATCACATAAAATGGAGAGAGAAAGAGAGAACCTGATATGTGAAGGCTTGTCCTTGGAGACAAGAAGAGAGAGAAAATGCGTGGATCAAGGAAGAAGTTGGTATGAGTGTCAGGTATGCAAAAAAATGGGTGCATTTTGTGAGAAATGCAGTCAATATCTGCAATACATTTCGCATAAAATGGTGCATAATGTCTGATATGCACTCAAAATGTATATTGACTGAATAAATAACTGACATTAAAGAGGGAATTTTTTTCTCTGAATAATTTATTATGGTCAAAAGGTAGAAAATGAAAATTAGCTATCCTCCAAATGTTTCCTGCACGAAATGGGAAAAAGCATACCATATTATGCACCCAAAATATTTATTTTAAGTGAAAAAATAATAACAAAAAAGAGAAAATTTTTTTCCCTGATTATTGTCTAGTATACCATACCACTGTAATATCATGTCAAGATTACAGTGACATACTAAATAATATTATATCAAAAATGTTGGAAAGTGAAACATTATACTATATATTTGTGGAATTGACCATGTGACAGTGGTCTTTGTAGAATTGAGGTAGAATTTGAAATTGCACTAATTATATTTAGCTTATTCTTTTTTTTTCCCCCTTAGAACAAAATGATTATAAAATTGGCATCATCATAGATGCATTTTTTTTTTTAGCTAGTGTGATTGTGTTCTTATAATGTTAATGTGCATTTCAGGTGGGATGTTGAGTAAAAGAAAAAGTGTAAACAATGATGCATTTCTTTCTTTTTTTTTTACAAATATACATTTATTCTACTCTCTATCTTTTTTTTTCGAAGTTCATTATTCAAAAATAAGTAAACGACCTTGAATCGTCTTTATAAAAGTTTGTGATTCAAGATTAAGTCAACGACCCTCGTTTCACGTTCTTCGCAAAGAGAAGAATAAGAAGATTTTGTATTAGAGATTGTAATCACTCATTTATTCAAATAAAATTTTTTATTCGTTTCTTGATTTCAAGAATACAAAATTTGTTCATACAATGAGCTCTTTCAATTTTACACGGATTGGATTGAATTTGATTCACATATACAAAAATGAAATCTAAATCATAAATCACAACAGGGTTAGAAAAACTTCATATGAAATAACCATCTCCCATTATACATTTGTATTTAATTTTCATATTTTTCAGAAATTTCAGTTTTAGTGTTATACAGATATTCAAACCAAAAGTAACAAATCGAAAATAATACCTGAAATCGAAAACGGAAATGAAAACAACAAATGAAATTGAGAACATAGATAAAAAATTGTAGATGAAATTGAAAACGAAAAGATCACAAATTGAAAAACATTGAAATGTTGAAAAATGAAACAGAAATCGAAATCAGCAGATGAAATCAAAAACAAAAGTCGAAAACGGAAGGATTTGTGTGTTTTTTATGGAAAGGAAAACTAAAACATGTTAGGGTTGAAAATTCTTCTATTAATCACGTAATAGAATTACAGGAGGAGCCAAGCTCACTCAACTACAAAAAACAACCCTCTCTCACAATTCTAAGTTTTCTCTACAAAAAACTCACCCACATCACAACTCTCTCTGCAACACTCTCTCTACATTTCTGCCTCTCCTACACAAAAATGAACTCAGCTATGTTTATAATACAGAAAGAGAAACAACACTATTACTATTGGGGAACATGCATAATTATGTTTGGAGACATAATTATGATGATTAATTTTGTAGGCCACCCATCCTTTGACTTGATAAT
>CATIWJ010153610.1:0-10585 GCA_949640765.1 Croton laevigatus | reverse complement strand
AACAATTGTAGATCTTGTTCTGAAAGATAAAATCGTAATTTATGATCTTGCAAATCAAAGGATTGGATGGACTAACTATAATTGTAAGTTGCAATTAGAATTAGCTGGTGGATTCGGAGTTATTGGATTTTATTTACTAATGGGAAGAATGTGTTGTTAGGTTCAGACGCAGTGAATGTATCTGCCACTGCAAGAGGCCAGAAAGGCGCAGAGCCGGCAAGCAGCACGAAGGCAGCAAAGATGAAAAGTGAAGCTGATTCACCGTCTGCCAAACTTGTTGGTTATATAGCAACAATGGCCATACTTGCTCTTATGTTTTAAAGTGTTGCTGGAAACTTAATACAAATGTTTTACTTTTCAATATATGTTCTTTTTTAAAGGACATCATCAATTGATTCTTCAATAAAAAGCAAAACATGTTAACAATATAATATCACCTGTTTTTATTTGGAAAAAATTATAACGTCATGAATGCTTTATTATGAGTGTTCGTTCATTTCCACTTAGGATCCGAAACATTCCAATAATCGTAATATTAAATTACAACCCAAATTTACTAACATGTCCGTAAGATATGACAAAATTATAATAACTTTTAAAATTTAAAAGTTTTCAAAATAAATAATAAGTAAACAAAATATAAAAGATATGTTATAAATACATATAAATTACATATTTTCAAAATTATTATATAGTAACTAAAAATATTACTAAAAATTTATAAAACTAATTGATACAAAAATATATGAACTTTTAAAAATAAATTTCATTTTTCAAAATTATGATAAAACAAAATAACAATTTTTTTTTTTTTAGATTTTGATAATTTTGTTGATTATAACATACAAGAAAAGGGAAATAAATGCAATTTCTATTAACAAACTTCACAAAAAACATAATAAAAAGTGACTGTTATTTATTTCGTACAAATTTTCATAATAACAAGGAATATAAACAATTTGATCACATAAATATCTATTTTTACTCGTAGAATGAAAATAAAAATATGAAACAAGCAAGAGCAATTTTTTTTTCTCAAATTCAAAGCAGCCAAGGTATTTTAGAAATATTAAATAATATTTTTTATAACCGGTTGACTTTGGAAATTGACTAACGAAAAATTCAATAGATGCAACTTTGATGCTGCGGTGAACGTGCATAGGAATTTGGTGGGTTTTGGATGTGTAGTGAGAGATGCATCGGGAAATTTTGTCAGTGCTCGCTCTTCTTGTTTTCGAGGTTACATTGAGCCATTTATGGCGGAAGCTATGTCCTACAGGGAAGCTTTGAGTTGGTTAAAGTCCTTCTCTGATTCAATTACAATTGAGGGTGATTCTCTTTTGGTAATTCAGGCTCTTCGAGGTCAGTTTGTGGAAGATTTCTCATTGTTTGGTTTAATAATTGAGGACGGTAAACATTTGGTTTCTTGTTTTACTAAATGTTCCTTTTCGTTTGTTCGTCGTATTGCTAATAGGGTGGCTCACTCGTTAGCTGCATTAGGTCTTCAGTCCACAACTACCTCTGTTTTTGTTGATTCCCCCCCCCCCCCCCCCCCCCAAAATGTATTGTTAACTTGTTACAGCAAGATCTGAATTAATGACATCAATCTATTTTTTATTAAAAAAAAAAGACAAAGAATTGGCGCAGTAGTTGACAGCGCAGCTACTTTACCAGTAAAATATGGGTTTGATCTTTACCCTCCCCCTCCTCTTAGATTAGAATAACTATGTTAAAAAAAAAAATAATATAACAAAACTTAGGGACCATAGAGACCAATTTTTAAAACTGAGGGACCAAATCAAGCAAAAATTTAGGGACTTCAGAGTAATTCTCCCTTTATCACTACTAAAAAATAATACTCTCTCTATCCTACAATAAGTGTTACAACTTTCAATTTCACAATTATTAAGTATATAGGATAAAATTTATCTATTGAATGACTAATATTCCGTTCACCTAAATATTTGCCATACTTTCGAAATTTATTATATATTGATATCTAAAGGGTAGGAAAAAAAATATTCGCCAACTAATTTAATTATATATAAAAATGAGACAATTATTATGAAAAAAAAAGTGAAAGTTGGATGGGTCCGATCCGGGAATCGCCGAACGATACCTTTCAGCCAGAGACGTTGTTTGTGCGAGCATCCTGCCAAAGACATGGTATGGTCTGTGCGATTCATTCCCTATATCTGATTTTGAAGCCCCTGTAGATTTTGACCGTATTTTCCATGTTTAATTGTTCCAATTTACGCAAAGTTAAGCTCAACTTATTCAGATACAAAAGGTCTGGTTTTTCTCGGATGAAAAAATTCCAGTTCTGTTATGATTTTGGTAAACTTAGAGCATTCCTTGAAAACTTCAGCCGAGACTTGTTACTTTTGGCATTCCCACCAAAAGGGTAAGTATTAGTTATACGAATGATTATTACTTTTTGTTTGTTTATGTTTTAATTATATGCTTCTTTGATCATATAATTAATTTTCCTTTTTTTTTTTTTTTCTGTTTATGCATTTTTCAGGCGTGATACTTATTCCAAAATGTGAAGAACAAGTCCATCCTTGTTTTCTTTTCTTTTTCAGTAAAAAGCAAATGTTTTTTTTATCTAAGCTGTCTATATTTGTTTGTTGCTGTAGTAGTTTCCTTGTTTTTATGTCCCATGTTCGGATTCGTCCAAGTCAAGGAGGTACAATTACGCAATCCGGGGATTTTTCTGTACTCTAATTTCAAATTCATGTGATGCTTAAAATACATATATTTGCTTTAACTTTCTGAATTTTACTTAAAGAGTGTCAGGACATTCTTGATTCAGTTGAGGGTTTGAAGGAGAGAGCTTCGCGTTATATTGGTTGTAAACTTCATCAGAAACTCCTCAAGGGGAAGGTTTGCTTCCATCTACTTCCAGATCTTCTGAAACTTGATCAAAGGTGGATATGAAATGTGATTCTATTGCCAATAAGGGCAAAGGTGAAAAATCATTACGGGGCTCATTACCCTTCTCCATGACCAAAAGGGGAATGATGACATTGACTTACAAGCTGTTTGATCCAACATGGCCGATTCTTGTGTTCTTGAAGGCATTGTATTAGCACATCCATTAAGGGAAAAGAATCAGGAACTCAAATTTAAATTCCTGACTCTGGTTTTTGTGAAATAGGTGATTTAGCTGGAAGCTCTGTGCTGGGCTTGATGGGAAGGAAGCGACGCCACGGAATTGGTCGTCAGGAAAGTCTCTTTCTACCCATCTGTTTTATCTTCTTGTTTTCTCGTAACATATATAAAAATTAAGTAAGGTGAGCCGACATGAACCTCACCTCCTATTAACGGGTTAGGATTGAGATTTTCAACTTGTTTATTTAAATAGGTCGACACGAACCCGATCTGAAATTAAATGAGTTAGCTTCAGGTTGAAAATTTCAATCCGCAGGTCGACCTGTGTAACCCGAAAACTAAAACTATGAACCTGTGTAATCCGCAAATCGACCCGTGTAGCCTGAAAATTTAAATGGGTCGACCTGTGTAACCCGAAAATTTCAACCTGCAGATCATATCAAGTTGACCCGAACCCGTGGCAGATCAGGTTATGGTGAAAATTTTCGACACAGATCAGGTTAGGGTTGGGGGTAGTCAATCCGAAACTTGATTAATCCGAAAAATAACAGATCAGGTCGACCCAACCCGACATGTTTGCCACCCTACTACTATGTGCCATTTTCTTGAATTTTTATTTTAAAATTGAAAAAAAAAATTATCTTCTTATAATTAATATTTTATACTAATGAAGATTATTTTAATTTTTTAATAATTAATAGCAATAATAAATTTATCCAATTATCAAAAATATTTATTTATAATTAATATTTTATACTAATGAAATTAATAGCAATAATAAATTTATTCAATTATTAATAAATTATTTTCCATTAAATAATATAATTTTTCCTTATCTTGATAATCCCCTGATAATATTTTCTTTTTTCTTTTTCATCAATTAAGTATTTGAGTAAGAAAAACACTTAGTTGTTCTATTTTTTCATGGAATATTTTTTTCTTTACGCAAAATAATACTAATAATAAATTCGAATTATTAAGAACGTTGAGATAAATATGTTCTTACAATCAACATGCTATGTATAATACAATACAATTATTAATTAAAATTCATATAAAGCCCTTAAGAGATATAAGATCTTAGTTACTAAGATATCGTTAACAATATTTTACATATTGTTACATAATACGTGAAATATTAAAATTAAAAATAAATATAATAAGTAATTAATTATATTGAGACAAAAATTATATAATGATTCAATAATGACAAAAAAAAAAATTGTTGCATGCATTTTTCAAAATAAATATAAAATTATGAACATTTAATATAATATAATAAGGTAAATACCTTTGAAATTTTTATTATATTAAATTCACATATTTTATTGTAGCTTATGAAAAAAAATATAACAAAACATAAATTTTTTTTACATACATAATACATTATCATTTAATTTTATAAGATCTATGCAAATTGAACGTGAACGGAAAGAGTAATATACATTTAAGAAAAATTAAAAATTAAAAATACATAAAAAATTCAATCCTAAATATTTGAAAAAATACAAAATCAAAATTCAAAATATTTTAAAAAGCGGGCATACACTAAATTAACGGAATCATTATTTGAGTAAATAGAGGAATCACCTTCTATTATTTTGAACAAGATGGAATAACTACATATCCGTTTCAATGGAACAGTATTATTTTATTTTAAATATAAAAAGGTTAAATTCCTTCCATATAAGATGATCAGAATAACCTCAGCAATAGAACATAACGTTTTTTACATTATCTTTGATAGCTGGAAGAGGTGTCAACCCACCATCTGATGTTTCGTCCTCTATATAGCATCTAGCTCGAGAAGCTGCTAAATGGGCATAATATGCAGGAGGGACTGCATAATTCCACAAACATTCAACCACTCAACACTGGTGTAGGAAACAAATAAACAAAAAATGTTTTTAAGTGCAGGGGTTACATACCTACAGAAACAGATCGAGTGCATCTTGCATACCTGAAAAGGATGTCAATAATTAATAAATTAGCAGCAAAAAGATGGGAAACATCAAACAAAAATACAGTGCCAGAGAGAATTTGGGAATGCATTACGTGTAGCACAGATTGTTAGTCAGCATTTGCAACTCATCAGCTTTGAAATCATTTTCATCACACAACACACGGTAGTGTGTCGGTCTGCTCGTTCCCTGGATGGTTGAAGCAAAGCAACAATGCAAATTAAATAAGAAAAGCAGGTTCCGTCTTTAACTTATTTCTATTGGATAACGATAGGATTTACCTTAATTCCAGCATGGCTGTTCAGATAGAAATCAAACTCCCTCTGATGGCATATCTTGGTGTCAATAACAGTACCTAAAAGTGATTGATAAACTCAGATTCAGTTACCCATCAGAATGTCACAACAAAACTCAACTGAGAGTCAATTGTAACCTGGCAGAATATTGCCACTCTTGTCTGTTTGTCGACGATTATTGCCACTCTTGTCTGTTTGTCCACCATCAACAGGAAAGAGCCTGGTATGATGCCTTTTCTGAACCACTATAAATGTAACTGGGGGTTGGTAATTCTCCTCCAGGGAGCTGCAAGCCTGGAAATAGAACATAGTATATGAAAATATAAATTTTTAGACCAAAAACATGGGATAAACCCTTTATCCAAAATTAAGAATAATGTACTAAAAAAAATACTCTAATCCTTGACCCCCCAGACCATATGATCAAAATATCCTTATTACCTTTCTGATGTCATCCATCTCGCGTTTCAACACTTGCTCAAACTGACCCTCACTAACACCATCTCTGTCACAAGACATCAAACATCATCAACAATTCTGTTACAAGTGTCGACTTTAATATATCAATTAATAATGTTACCTGTAAAATATAATCCTACGTGGTTTATGCTCGGTTTGTCTTTTAAATGCTTTTAACAGCTCCCTGTATAAAAGTAATTAGACAAGGGTGAAAGAAGGATTTATGTAATTGGCACTGAAGCCGTACACTCAGGAATGGAAAGAAAAACACCTACCTGATCATGCCTGAATGAACAATGCGCTTTTGTGGATCCTCATGTGATTTATAGAGATCCTGGATAATTTCTTGACGATGAGTTTGGGCAGATACAGTTGCCATGTACTTCGTTACCTTTGGCCAGTCCATTGAAGCCACTACCTACGTCATCCCAACAACACATCAATATAACAAGGGCCAAGTCAGTTGTAGCGGACTGGGAGATAACTTCACATACAGCTGCTATTTGAAGGCTTAGAGCCCTCCCCCGGTGATGGATGGGTTACATCAGCCCCAAAGATGATTGTAGGAATATCTGTCACATCATGAGGAATCTTCCACAGAACAGCATCATTCAAGACATTGTCCCTACCACCAACCTAGCAGGATTGCAATCATAATCAGTATCAGATGTAATGCAAAAAATAAATAAATAATAGTACTATTAAAAATTAACTGGGCTAAAACAGCATACCTCAACATTGATTTTCAGAGAAATATTTTCTAGGTACGCTATACTGAACTTTGATGCCTCCTCTGGTTGACAGCATTTTAATGCCTTCTTTCGTTGACAGCATTGTGATACAATTCCCAGCTCTGTTTCGCAGATTCGTTTGATTTTCCCTGAAAGGAAGCAAGATCTCAGATGCAGGACTGACTTCTAATTTACGAATTTTACATCTGGGGTTTCTTACCATATGAGCCACTGAAATCGGGTAGAATGATTATCAACAATTGAAGTTGTTCACAATTATTGCTGATATCAGCAAGAACCTCCTCAATTTGAGCGAGATGATACGATTTTATTGGAAGAATAGGACTTCGCTTGAATGTCTTAAGCATTATGGTGTAAACAACTCAGGAGGGTCAATCTACATCATTAAAAATAAATTTTTAATAGAACTAAAGCACAGAACTGTACAACATACCATTCCTTTGTTCACACACATCTGTCTTAATTGCTCACAAAATTCACGAGGAAAATCTTGTTCTACTTCGGAAGAGAGAAAATCTTGTTCTACTTCGGTAAAGAAGTTCACGCATGTCCAGAAATTCACCTCCCCACCGTTGATCATTTTCTGCAAAATAAAGAATGGAAAGAAATCCTTGGGCTAAAATAATGAAGAATATCATATTTGCTTAAATATGCAATAGGATTTGGCAGTTTACCTTGTTAATCATATTCCATTGCCCTTTCTGGGGACCAAACTTCACTTCTTCCTCACCTTTATTATCGTGATACTTAAGCTACAGCAAACAAAATGGATAAAATTCAATATATTCAAAATTAAAATGTACGATAAAGGAACCACAAATATTTACCATGGGAGATGGCAAAACTCTGGCATCAACTAAAGTGAGATCTTCAGTCACTTTAATTCCAAATTCCCTTACAAGTTCTTCTCCATTATAATTATTACGCCTAAGCATCTAGGAAAAGTGGAAGCACCAGAATATAATATATGAACTGTACAAATCCATAATGCCAACAAAGATAAATAACATCTTCAAAGACTAGTCAATACCTGCTTAATCCTATCTTCTCGATCACTAGGTGGTTGGCAGGTTGCTTCTAACAATTTTCTTACTTGTCCTTCATTCAATTTCTTAGTGTATCTTTGTCCTTCAACTATCTTATACTTCTGCAGCAGAAATCACATTACACACAAGCATAATAAGTAAATTGCGCTAAATTAGAGACAAAATCTACTGTTCCAAAGAAATACTACCTCCAATTTTTTCAATTGTTTACGTTTCCGTTTTTAGCAAATTTTTTCAATTCTTTACGTTTTCTTTTTGGGTAAGTTTTGAGTAGGTTTTGTAATTGTTTATTATTATTTCTGTATTGGTATTGGTGAAAAAGTAAATGTTGTAAAAGGTTGATAATTGTTTATTATTATTTCTGTATTAATATTAGTGAAAGTAGGTTTGTATTGGTATTTGTATTTTTAGAGTGTAAAGAAATGAAAAAATTGGAGGTAGTACCTCCATGGGTAGGAAAACAGGTTTTGAATCAGTTCCAGCTTGAAGAGCAGGCAAGTTTGTCAGGTCCCGAACTCTGTAATATTAGAAATACAGTGCTCTTAGTCGAAACTAATACAAAGGACTACGTTAAAATTATAATTGTGGTTCATCAAAAATTAAATAGTAAAATAAGTCCAACATATAGTTAAAGCAAAATAGTAAATAAAAAAATAAAAATAAAAAACTTAAAATTAATACAAATAAAAGGAAATGCATATGAAAATTCAAGTGAAATTAAATAAAATGAAAATGTGGCCAAAATTGTAATTAAATATTATTTTGAAGGATAAAGAGGAAAATATAATAAAAAGATATATTGAATTGAAAAAAAAAGAAGAAGAAGAAACTAGACATGCGTGGAGAAGAAGAAAAATTATAATTATAATAATAGTAACAATAATAGTAGTTGGTACAAATGGAAGGCAGAAACAAGAAGTAGAAGAAAAGCAAAATACGTAAACTTGTAAGCATAAAAACAGAGAAGAGAGAAGAAGAGGAGGAGAAAGAAAGGAGGTGCAGGGAGAGGCGGTAGAGATGTATAGAGTAGAAGGGAAGAACAGAACAAAGTGAGAGAGAAAGTTGGAAGAAACAGAGCAGGAAAAACAAAGAAGAAAACCAAAGGAAATTTAATATAGTCTTTAATGTCCAGACCTCCTCACCGGAAACTAAAGCCGCCAATCAACTTCTGGGAGTTTGAGGATCATTTTGGACGAAAGAAACACCGGAAAACATAGTCGGAAATAGGAATTTCAGTCGGGTCGAAAATGAAGAAAACGGGTTGTCCGAACTTTCCTTTGAAATAATCGCCATTTTCCGGCGTCCTACCTACCGAGTGGCCATTACAAACGGAAATTGAAATTTATGGTCATCGGAAAAAACAAGAAAGTCGAGTCAAAAGCGGGTCTGTCAACCCGTGTTTTAGAAAAGTCGGGCGAAGAAGCATAAAACGGCGCCGTTTTGGCGTTCATGGAGAAATACGCGTCCGGCCCAGAAGTTTGACAAAATCACGTTTTGTCCTCTGAACTTATACCCCATGTGCAAAACAGCGCCCTGAATAATTTCAGATAAACCCTAAACTTAATTTAGTCTTTCATTTATGCCCTTCTAGATTATATTTAATTATAAATTAAATTTATTTTATAAAAATAATTAGATAAGGGTGTTAATTAGTTATGAGAGGCATTTAATTTGAATAAATAAGATATCATATGACATAAATTATTTATAGACCCTAAAATAATTATTTAGTTAGAAATTTAGTTAAATTAGTAAGAGATAAATATTTAGTAAATAGTTAATTGTGAGCATGTTAATATTAAATTAATTAGTTAGAAAAATAAGAGAGAAATTATACATAGTTAATAAGAAATTAATTGAATTGTGAATTGCTAGAATAGACGCCAATGGAAATTAGTCCGAAACAACAACGCGTAGGGGAAGGATGGGCGTAGCGACAAAAATCAAGTTTGGTAATTTATGCTTGTTTAATTATATTTAAATAAATATGTTGTGCATATGTGATTTGGAATTTTGTGCTTCTGTGATATATACTGCAATTATTCGATATATATATATATATATATATATATATATATATATATATATATATGGAATTAGTATGTGAAATTTACGTTAAATAAGTACAAAGTATCCACTACGCTAGTAGTTCAGCAAGTTTAGTGTATGCTAAACTTGTAAGTAACGGAAAGACGTGAAGGAATCCGGATTAGTCAAGTAGAATCTGATCCACGGAAATACATAGAATGACATATACTGTGGAACGAAATCAAAAGACTAGGAGACTAATAGATCAAGGAAATGAAAATTCTTATTCAGCATTGTAATTAATTGTAAATTTTATTTTAGTCAATAGTAATATAATGTTTTGTATACCATGTAGCATTAGTTGTGGCACACTTAGCTTAACTGAAAAATAGTTGGGTTCAGGGGTGTTATAAAGAATGCATACTTCAGCACAATATCATGATAATACTCAACAACTGACACATTTGTATTCTTGTCATCACGAGTAAAGCTGGAAAGACAAACAAAATTAGGAAGGAAACTATATAAATTAGGAATAACAATTGCTAACAAAGAAGTATGATTGCTCTTGCACTAGTATCATCACTATGTACTACATTCTGTTTTCTTTAGTTCATACTTCATACATTTAAGCAAGCCCATGGGTAAAAATTTAAAAGATGGCAGGGCACACAACATAGAAAAGTGTGGTTCATTTAAAAGATAGACAACAAATTAAAAACTGCCACAAGCCATCCACACTATCACGGTACTGCTTTTCCTTTGAAACTTGTCATTGCATTTACAAGTTGATTGTTTGCAAATCCAACATATTTTTTAGTTCCTAATCTTGCTTTTATTTGATATTTTTTATGCTTAATTGTGGGGTTTTACTTCGTTTTTTTTTATTTTGATTAGGAATTGTTAGATTTGATAAAAAGGAAGCAAAA
>CATIWJ010153546.1:0-22816 GCA_949640765.1 Croton laevigatus | reverse complement strand
CAACTAAGGCTGATACCAAATACTATCCTGCCAGCCTCCACTAACAAAACATGTTCTTTAAAGACTCCTTAGCCATAATAATACTCCTTCAAATTAGACTAAGACTATGGCCAACTGTGACCTCCAACGTATCCTTATTCCGAAATATTTAGTTTTAAGGCATATACAAAAAAACAAAAAAAGCAATATTAAAAGAGAAAAGATACTGGAACTCCAACCCCCATGCATCCTTAGAACAAGAAGCTTGTTCTAACTTTCTTGTGAACCCCACAAAAAGGAATTCATCACCCATTGTGTGAGATGGTATAGCTTGCGCTATGGACTTCAACATAACCTCCTCGCATGCTTTCAAAAGAAAACAATACTACCTCCGTGTTTTTTTATTCTTTACATTTCATTAGATTCAAGTTTGGTGTTGATAGTTTGATGGATTGAGTTAAGTAGATTAAAGTATGTTTAGGCTGGTTATAAAATATGATTACTGTAATCATGTTATATATAAATAATACTTTAATCTACCTAATTCAACTTATCAAACTATCAACACCAACTTGAATCTAATCATGTTGTTTGAAATGTAAAAAATAAAAAAATACGGAGGTAGTAAATATTAATAGAGATTGAAGCTTTAAGAAATTCACAACAACAAACGAGAAAAATGCGAGTAAAATGCAACCCACCCTTAGCAGTAGACTTCATAGAAGATTTGAGGCCTTTAGTAGGCAGAGAAAAGCCCTTTTCTCCCTTCTCCATTTTTCACTTCCCCTAGTGATTCTGCAACTGAAATTAAGGGGTTTAAGCAACCAGTCGATCGACATTATAGAACAAGTAATGCATATCACGTATTTAATCAATAAATAAATAAACAAACCCTATATTCAAACGACGGATAGCAGAGAAGAAGTATAGATGGAAGAAAGAAGACAAACGGAAAGGTTACCGGAAGAGAAAACAGAGCACCGGTCGATTCTCAACAGTATGATGAGTTTTTGGCTTTCTGCAGCACTTCTGGAAACAAACTGACTGTTATTCAACATTCATATTATATGAATGCCGCACTGCGCATTCTAAATTCTGAAAATTATATTTTTACTTTTTAGAGAATAGCCCCTAAATTTTAATATAATTAATTTAAAACCTTTAATTTTATTTTTATTAATTAATCAACAATTTTTTTTTAAATATAATTAGTCCATCTATAAATTTAAAAAGTTAAAATCTTATTTTTTTTAAATGAATAATTGCTAAAATTTATTCGGGGATTATATATATTGCGGAAGCACCAAAAAAAAAAAAAAAAATTTAAGAGTACTTTGAATTTTAATAGACTGAAGTCCTTGAGTATCTAATAATAATAAATTTCTTTCAAAGGAGCAAATAGCTAATAGTAATAAAATTTAAATTTTATGAAACTAAAAATAATTATATCAAAAAAATAAAATAAAAATTTTAACTGTAATTGATTTGAGGATTAATTTGAGGCAAGCGTCCCTTACGGTTAAAATCAACCACTGGTTCATCGTTAGCATAGTTGGAAGAATTAAAAAAAATATCAGATCAAGTTCAGAAACTACATTATCACTGTCCATGCTCAATCGGGCAGGCCGTGGATGTTGAAGACGACACAGTTTGTGTATATGATTTTTTTAATAATAATATTATTAATTTTTTTTAAATAATAATTATATTAATTTAAACTAAGGATATATTTGTAAAATAATAAGAAAATTGCTATTTTTTTAATTTAAAATATATATATTATTTACTTAAAATTAAATAATCCAATATTATCCTCAATAACATTATGAATATTATTTTGACTATAATTTGATGATGTTTTTCGCAGGAACGACCAAATCAATTTACTATTTTAAGGAATAAATATTAATGAATTTTAAATTTTTAAAATAATTATGAGGAAAATTTTATTTTTTTTATTTTTGTAAATTATTTTTTAAATAATGGGTTAGTGAGGGATTTTTTTTTTGAAGAATCTGATCTGTGTCTTGTAGGGGAATCGGTATTGCAATGAATCGGTTAGGAATCTTAATAGTTCGTCGAAAACAATAAACAGAAATAGAAATTATTATTTTTAACGTAGTTTTAAATTCCTTTGGAACAATATTTTGTGCTATTCAATCTAATAAAAAGATTCTATCCAAACTATTTCTAGCTAAGCAGTGGGCTAAATTGTTACATTTCCGAAGGTCCGAAGGAGAAGCCGTTGTTCCCTTGTCTAAGACCTTTAATAATATGCGCCAATTGCCACTGCTATCACCTGAACAGCCAAATTGTCTCATTCAATGATACACTTTGCCCATCCATTCGAAGCAGCAAGTTCCATTGCAAGCTTAACTGCTAGGCTTTCCAATATTAATGCATCACTTGTAAATTCCACCTTCTTAACCCTCCAATCTAGAACAGACCCAGTACTACTTCTCGCCACCGCAATTGCTCCATAATCTGCCTTTGTCGCGGCATCAATATTGATTTTAATAGAAGCAGCAGGAGGGGCTTTCCAAACACTAGCAACAGAATCTCTACTATTGGGTACACCATTGTCCTAGTATTCATCTAAAACTGCAGCAGCTTCGTGAAATTCTCTATGAATCAACTTGGCTTTCTCACAAACATCCATGGCAGTAGGAATAAAAGAATCAAGAGTTCCTTGCTTTCCACAGCTGCCACATGATATGTGCCGCTAAATTTAAGGAATTTTTGCCAAAGACTCCTCTTTCATGAAGCTGACAAATAGCCAACCATTTATCCCACCCAGAATCACTAGATAACACATCAGACCTGATTGCTAGGGGAGAATAAAACCACACCGCTCTGCTGAATGTACATTCAAACAACAAATGGCCATCCGATTCATGACTTCTGCAAGAAGGGCAAACACTATCAATATGAGGCAGCCTGGAGTGGAGATGATCCCCAACAGTAAGCCTTTATGACTTAATCTCTACAAAAAAAAAAAATTTAAATCTTACGCGGAACATCCAACCCCCAAATATCTAGAGACCATAAAAGTGTTGATTTCACAAAAAACAATGAGGGGATGGGTGCTCGGTCTTTTAATAGAAAGTGTCTGCATCACCTTGGGGATGCTTTGAATCCTTATGAACAAGCAATATCAGTAAATGGAAGAACTTTGTCCCATTTTGATGAAGATACCTTATTCCTTGTTATGGTTTTGGAGATGGTGACCAACTTTATATATACTTTAGGTTGATTTATATAGAGAAGTTTGAAATTTCCTAAAATTGAAACCTTTACTCTTTTTTCTGTTTTTTGTTAGTGCATGATCGACGAGTTTTTAACTAATCCAGACGATATGCCATGTAATGGCTTTTGAGGAAGTTTTGAGTCGTTATAGAGAAATAGTTCCTCAAGTTTTGTACTAAATTCTTTGTTGCATAGCATTAGACATGCTTTCTTTAGAGCCACTTTAACTGGGTAAAAATCTGCATATAATAAATTGTGACAGGGCCGACATCTTTTCCACCAATAATTGAAACTACAATTGGAATTGCGGACAATAGTGGTGGCCAGTATCATGTTCCCATGACAACTAATTCCTCTCCGAATTCTTAAATTGACGATCTTGATTATTGTATGTTTGTCTAGGTTACAAGAAGTGTAGGTACAAGTCATGGAAAGTTGAGTCCTCAAGAGCATAGTACCATAAATACTATTGTAAAAGCAAGGTTATATTGCAATTTAGCAACTTCAGTATTTGGCAACTTGCTTAGTTTATACAATACTGACGCATTTTTTTTTCTCACTTTGTAGTGAATATCCTCTATCAATAGTGCTGGTTGGAGTTGGCGATGGACCATGGATATGACGCATAAATTTGATGACAATATTCCTTCCAGGACTTTCAATAATTTTCAGGCTAGTATCGGCAACAATTTTAAAAAAAAACCTGTGAATTTGATCACTAATTCGTAACAATTCAATGCAGTTTGTGAATTTTACGGAAATTATGGCAAAAGGCAATCCAATGCCTAAGAAGGAGACAGAGTTTGCTCTATCAGCTCTGATGGAAATACCAGCCCAATACAAAGATGTGTCGGTAACTTTGAAATGTACTTCAAATTTTTGTACATGTGCTTATATTCCATTAATATTATTACTTGCAGATGCCAAAAGGGCACTCTAAAGAGTTATCCTCTGCCTCCTCCACTTCGAAACCAATTGGAGATTTCTTATCCACGGGGTGTTAAGCCAACCGTTAATGAACACACAACTGGATCTCATAATGATCCTTCTCCCCGTTCCGTTGATCATAGTAAGTCTATGATTGTTATAGTTATATTCCTTTCAGAGAGAAATTTGACACATTCTTTCAAACATTACAAGCATTTACTGTTTTAAACTACTAGAACATCTAAACACAAATGTCATTTCGTCATTTTTGGTTTAGTGATTCTCTGCCGTGCACAGCATTTGGTCTAACCAAACTGAAAGGGTTCTGTTTTGTTGATGCTTTTATAGAAATGTCCTGTATGTTTATGGAGTGAAAAAGAATTTGCATTTGAATGTGGACATCAGGTAATAACAAAATCTCTTTCTTTCTCTCCATTATATATCGAATTTGAGAGGGTGTTTTGATTTGAATGAATGTTTTTGCAGACATATTATGAATGTGGAAAGGACATCAACTTATGCCCCATTTGCCAAACCTACATTGTCACTGAGATTAGACTGTACTATTAATTCATTCATCTCTTTATCTACATATCTGCCCGTACAACATTTCAAATGGGGATTGTATCTGCTCTTATTCTGAGCTTTTTCTTCTAATTTTTTTTTAACATAGCTTTTTCTTCTAATTGGTAGCAGATCAATACCAACACTAAATTATCCTTACTAAAATAATTGTACATTAAATTATTTTTTAAATTATTATTAAATATTATAATTTTTTTAATTATTTAAAAATAATACTACATCTGCCTTTGAATTAGTGTATATGTTGTTCATGTCATGAGTCAAAATAGGAGTCGTCACTAGCATGCAATCATACTGAAATTCAACCTTATAAGTCCTAAAATTTAATTATAAAATATGCAATTCAATATAAAATCACAATTTGAAAATTTCTTTCTAGATTACAAGATAAAAATAAATGTTTATACAAGTCGGAAATAATTTAGAAATATAATTAATAAACTCTACAACTAACTCAGCAAAAGAAACCGAGTCTCATATTAGCATAATATCGAAAAGATGTAACAGAAGGTCTAATAGAGAAGGATAGGTTCGGTTCATTTTTTGACATAAAATTAGATTGTTGGGTTGAGGATTTCGGGTCCAATCCGACGGTTGCATAGCTCTAATCCCAAACTCTCGATATCAAAAACAGTGGGTTATAATTTGTAAAATTTGACTCATGTATTATAAATTATATATAGCTACAAATTTAAAAGTACAAATTATTTTATTGAACCAAATTTTTAAAAACTGTGATCCTTTTTTATTTTTTATTTTGAGACTCTACATATGCATCCCAAAGGACAATTTAAAAAATAAATAAATAAAAAACAATTTGAAGACATTCTGCCTTATCTTATCCTTGAAAATAAAAAAAGAAGAAACAAGTATTGTAGTTTAGTGCACCAACTTGTACTTTAAAAGTTAAGTGTACATTTTGGCTTTCACGAACCACCAGCACACAGCCAAAGTGAACCTCTTTCTTTGACTCTCTCAAATATTTTCACAATCTTGTGGAAAATACTGCTTAAAAATATTGTTTAATTAGAATTGAATAATAATTTTTTTTTTCAAAGCTCTGTGGATGTTGTTAGTGACCCCGTTCATCTTCAGATACGGTTATTGGCTATCGAATATTTTTTTTTATTTTTAATTTTAAAACAACTAATTAGATTTATATTGAATGTCGATATAAAAAGGAGTATATCGCAGTTTGTGAAATTTGATACGTTGTCAAATTTTGTAACTTGGGAGAAGATCAACCGGTTAGTTGGCACATTTAAATATCTTATAATTTTATATACATATACATATGAAGGTGCGTCAAAGAAAGTCAGAAATGGCAGGCAGCCAGAACATGCACAAGAGCAGTCGAGAAGTATGGGCAAGTTGGCATGTATTGGTGATAAAAGTAGAAGACCCTTGCCCACCAAAATGACGTATTGTAACTTGCAAGAAAGACTCACTTCCACTATAAATAACATTCTTAGGCGACGCTTATTCTCACTCTAAAAATGGTGAAGAAACAAAGGTTGTTGATAGCAATAACATGGGTTCTAATAATTGTGGCATTCTTTGCCACTTCTGGTCATGCGGCCGCCACGGCTGAAGCTCGCTTCAAGCCTTCTAATGGTGGCCCTGCCGTGGTTTACCCCCAAGGTAATTAATGCATTTAACAACTCTTCATTTATATATAATCCCGTTTTGGAAACAAAGCACTAAATATTACTACTTCCGTTTTTGTCAATTGTTTACATTTTTTTTGTGTATTTTTCAATTCTTTATATTTCCATTTATAGTAAGTTTTGTAATTGTTTATTATTATTTTTTTATTGGTATCGGTGAAAAAGTAAGTTTTTTAAGGAGTTAGTAATTGTTTATTATTATTCATGTCTTGGTATTGATAAAAAGCTGATTTTATTGGTATTGGTGAAAAGTGAATGTAAAAAAATGAAAAAAACAGAGGTAGTACTTGTTTTTGTTGTTCAGTTGTGTAGTGTCAGTAATGGAGTTTAATAGTTGGATATAAATGGTTTATAAGACCTTGACCTCTCTACTTTTTTTAATTTTCATGTTTAACATTTTAAAAATGAATAAATTTTCATTTACTCTACTATCTTATATTTATTTTCATCCACCGTTTTAAATAAAATAATAAAAAATTATTTTACTTTAAATAAATGAATGGATTAAAAAATAAAAAAAATTACTATTTTGTTCATGTAGTTTAACATATTAGACTATTTTATCCCTGTATTTTACATATCAATATAGTTTATACAAATATACTAATTTGTCCCTCTATCAAATTTTTCGTTTATAATACCCTTTTACACATCGTGTTATTTTGTCCCACAAATATACTACTCTGTCCCTCTTAAATAACTAAAAGTTAATTAAGTTAATGTTGAATAAGACCATATTGCTTTCAAGTGTGAAATTTGATGTACTAATACTATGGTGTGTTATTATTACTTGAAGGTTGTAGATGCTGCTTTTTCGTTGGAAGGATTCCAAATATTCGTTGTGGACAAGTTTGTTGTGGGGATAAATGTTGTTGAGTTTTTAGCAATATGTACATGACCATGCGAATCCATCAATAACAAACCCACTTCACTTCACTTCACTCTTATTACTAATAAAGGCCTTTCCTTCTTGTTTTTTCCAATCACTTGTAATTGGAAACTTTATTTCTGTAATCAAGAATGCAGCATTGTATAAAATAGCATCCATGCTATGCAAATACCAAAATTGCAAGTCGAAGTGCTTTCATTCTGCAGTGGCGTAATTAGGAGTATGACATCATCATTTTTTAAAATTAATTTTCAAAATAATCGCTTTTAAATTATATTTAAAATATAAACTGTTTATACACAATTTGTAAACAAGTTATAAGGAAATTTATAGATAATTTATAAACAAAACAAATATTACCCATCACAAGAAAAAAAAAAAATACAACCAAAAAGTTGGTTGCTAATTGCTAAATTTGGTTTGTAATTTAATTTACCAACTGATTTGCAACCGATTATTTTGGTAACAATGTCGGGTAATTCAATCTTGTTATCTTTCCGTCCAAGTCCAATCAAATGATATTAATTAAACTCCTAAACGGAGTATAAATGTTGTTATTGAGTTTTCCGCTTCCATTCTGGTCAACTTCAGTCCCTGCAACTCCATTCTTCAACCTCAACACCATTATAACTTGCCTGGAATAAAAAGATAAGAACCAGATACCACTCCAAACCTATCTTTCATAGTCTTTCTTATTCAAGTCTGAAATTTCCACAGTTAGCAGCATATTAAAAATCGAATTAGCTAAGTTCGATACAAAGTTCAATTTCCAACAAACTATGGCGCAATTCATTTTGGATTCTAAAATAGGGTAGGATAGAAAATTGCTAATACTGGAAACGTAAACATCCTTGCGAATACTGGAAATGTAAATGTCCAGGTTTAGAGGTTTCATGAAGGGTATTCCAAAAATCTTAGACTAGCAGAGGGTTACTACAGTATATTATCCGAGGGACAAATTAGTATTTTCCTTAAAGACACAAATTAGTATACTATGACATAATAGAAGGACAAAATAATAAAATTCACTACATTTGATTCAGTTAAGTAAAAGATGGAAGTTGTAGTGATTTCAGATATTGATTCTTCGCATGAAAAAGAACGGTTTTCACTTGAGTGTTATTTTTACTTTTAAAATTTCAATGTTTGATTATGTTTTTACTAAGTCTTACCTTCGTTTTCTAATTTTCTCAGAAAATAAATAATCGGAGCAGAAAAAAAAGCCACAACTGTTTCCCCTCTTGGGTTAAAAACAACGTATTTGACAAAAAGAACTAAAATTTTAATAAATTTTGATAAACCGGCTCCTTTAGATAAAGAAGACAAAAATAGTTACTTTTTAACAAATTTTAATAAAATTAGCTATAAAAACTAGGTAACTAGCTTGTATTAAGCTTAAAAAATAATCATACTTTCATTTAGAGAGAATGTCTCCTTCCTATAAATACCTTAAAATTAATATTAATTAATACCAGACATTAAATAATTAAAAAATTCAATAATTCATAAATGTAATTTTTTTATATTTTAATAAAATTTAAAAATTCTTCATTTATATTATAATCTTGCTAAATTTAATTTCATATATTTTAAAAAATTAATAATAAATAGTAAATATAAAAAATTAAAATTAATAGTAAAAAATATATTAAATTATAGTAATGGAAGAATGTATATTTTATATTATAAATAATTAAATAAAAAATATTTATAAAAAATTACTAAATAATATAATTAAATCTACAAAATTTTCAAATAATATTGTTGCATTCGATGTATCCTTCTAAAACTGAAAAAAAAAAAAATAAATGTTAATAAAAATAAAAATAACCAATTAAAAGAACATATGTAAAATCTATAAAAAAAATTATTCAAAGTACGTTAAACAAACGTCCAAAGTATATTTACATCTATTTTTGTTCAAAGTATGTTTAGACATATTTTGTTCAAAGCATGTTTAAAAACTATTCAAAATATGTTTAAAATTATAAAATCTTAGAGCAAAAAATAAAAAAGAATCACGCCACCAAAAAAGACTTAAATCCAATAAATTCAAAATTCAAAAATATGTTCAAAATATGTTAAACAAATGTTTATAGTATATTTAAAACTATTATATTCAAAGTATGTTTAAAACTCATTCAAATTATGTTCAGAACTATTTTGTTCAAAGTATATTCAAAACTTACTTAAAATAATGTTCAAAATTATAAAATCTCAATATATATATAAACATGAAATTAAAAAAAAACAATTATGAAATTTATATATCATAATATTGACAAAAAATCCATTTGTTTAAACCCACAGTTAAAATCTTGTTCAAATCCATTGTTTATATCATGTTGAAAAACTGTTTAAATCTTATTCAAAGTCTATTTAAAAAGAAATTTTATTAGTATTTAAAAAGAAACCCTATTATACTATAAAAAAATGAAACCAGAAATTTTCCATAAAAATTGACAAACTACAACATTATTACTATGAATCCATCAACAGTAAAATAAGAAAATAGTCAAGATTACACAAAATACTCCAACTTAACTTGTTTCAAAGCTAAAAAATACTACTATATAAACTGTTATATATAGTTGTATAAGTATATATTAGTATATACAGTGATATATATATAATTAAAAATATTATTTAGTTAATTTTTGAAAATTTGTACTATTTAAATTTCATAAGACATTGAAAAATGTTAGTATTTAGGGTGTTTTTGATAAAACTAACTGTTTAAGTAGTGTTTAGCTATTTAAATAGTTGATATGGGTTGGACTTTGATAAAACGCTACGTAGATAGCTAAAAGCTATCTTAAAAACTACTTTATCGAATACTATAAAAATAACTTTTAGTGTTTTAACCAGTCAAAACGCTAAAATTACTCCAGAAGTTGTTGCCAAACATAGGCTGCACCCATCCCATAAAAAATTAGCGTAACTTTCACTTTCTTTAAAATTGTCTTTTTCATTTATACTCTCATTTATGCTTCGCATTCCAATGTAATTTTAATTATTTTTAGCATTTTCATAAAAACTATACTCAATTGAGGGTAAATTAAACATTTTATAATTGTAAATTTTCTCAAAAATGAAATTCGATAATTTTTTACTTTTATTTGACGGAGGGAGTATTGGTTACCTAATTTTTTTAAAAAAAAAAACAATTTGAAATAAAACTGATCAGAACCGAAATCAGACCGGCCGCTGCCTCGCGGGGTTCCAGGTGGGCAAATGATGCTCGTTTCGCTCTTTTGCGGGCGGGAGCTGTCTCGCGTATATTTCTTCATTCCCCCTCTATTTTCCACAACTCTCTCCCTCACTCTCCTATCATTTACTTAAATTTGGGCCTTCATTCAGTCAAGGTTAGATATGCATTAAAGGCTAAATAGTTTCGATTAATTGTTTTGTGCAATTTTTTTGTGAGTAGTCGTTAATTTAAGTTGCTTAACTGGATTTTTGCATAGTTTATGACCGTTGATGGTGCTATTCTCAATAATTTACTATCACTTTTTGATGAATTTCTTTTTTTTTTTTGGGTTTATGGTTAATGTATTTTGGTGATGTTTCCCATCAAGTTTTAGGTTTGAACTTTGATGTCTGAAATGGCTTTTTAGCAAACAGTTCATTTTTCTTGGTTTGAGCTTAATGATGCTTCTATTATATATATATATATATATTTTTTTTTTTTTTTTGACATATGATGTTTCTATTATATTGCCAAGGCTGGAAATTGAATTTCTTTTTCCTATCGATTATAGGATAGAATATGAAGGGGTCTGAATTCTGATACCTGCTTTTAGGTTTGCTCACTAGATTTTTCATCTATGACACTAGCCACACAAATTTTAGCATCCCTTTAATTTGGAAATGTTTGTAACTCAACTTTAAAATGTTTTTTGATTCAAGCAAAAGGAAAACATGATATATAGAGTATTTTACATAAAAGAAAATATGGGTCTTGTCTACAATAGTAAATTAGTACAAGATTTGAAGCATCCTTAAATTGCTATTAAACCATATTTCAGAGCTTGTGAGTTAAATTGATTATATCTGACTTTTCTGATATGGAAAGTTGATATTGCTTTTGCTAATTTGAGCTGACAAAACCATATTGCTTGCAGCTGTAGTTTCCATGCCTGCCTTTTAAATTTAGTTATTCCTCCCCAATTCATTTAAGTCCATTTTGAATGATTTAGAAATAAATAAATAAATATAAATAAATAAAGAAGTTTCAAGTTAGAACATTGACATATTCATTTTTCCCTTGGTTATCCCATGCCTCAATCTAGTTATAGTTGTTTGTTGCCCAATAGAACGATGCCCTTGAAAACCTTATTTTATTATTCAACATGTCTATGTTTACTCTTCGATTTTATGGATTATTCATTTTGTTATTCTAAGAAACCTTGTTAACTCTAAAATTTCACTTCATCTTAATGAAATTATCTCATCTTACCTGTTAGTTGCTGAAGAAATTTCAAATTTCTGTGCAGACAATTTTGGTTGCTTGTAATTATTTGATGTGTTAATTTCTATTTTCATCCTCTTCTTTTGTTGTGTTTACTTTAAGACTGAATGCATCAATATTGATGCTTAATGAAATTTTGGCAAGGAAATAGCCTTTAAGTGCTTAACTTTGAAATAATCTTTGTAGGAAGGCTATAATTTATGGCGACAGTAACGAGGATGAGGAGATTGAAGATGGAACTGGCACAGTTTCTGCATTTTATTTGCTCTCTTGAATTTTGGGGGACGGCAGTGGCTTGGACAATCACTCTTGTCACTTCATATTTGCATTTGTTTTTCCAAAGGTTATTTGGCCTGAGCTGTAATGCCTATCCTCACTGTCTTCCTCCAAAAAGCAGGCTTAGCAGGCCCCTTTGCATTGTTACTGGTGTAAGCTATTTATCCTTTCATATTCCTACAAATAGAGGCTTTCATATGTATGCACAAAAAAAATACATATCTGTGGAAACATTTACAAACTTTACATATGAATATATGACCCTTTATTATAGGCTACATCTGGTTTGGGTGCTGCTGCAGCTCATGCCCTGTCAAGGGAAGGTTTTTTTGTTGTTCTCGGTATCTCCTCAATTTGTTATTTTATTATCATTATTTGTATAGCTACCCGCAACAATTATTTAATAGGTTACTGATCTTCAACATGCACATGACAATCTCTGTGACAGTGAGTTCTTAAATAATTCTATATATCACCTTTTTTGTAAGTTGAAAACTTTTCGAGGTGAAGCTTGGATATTTTGAAACTCTTCAAGAATGCTTTCTTTTTAATTAGAATCAGAATTTTTAGTAAATTCATGATGTTTGATTATTCAATTAGTTATCATGTTTTGCTTGTATCAGTTTCCATTTTCATTTCATCTTCGCATAAGTGATATGAACTCATTCTTTCTGCAGTTGGGCGATCATCCAAATTGTTGTATGAGGTATGCTCATTTGATTAGCTCTTTCGTGCTTTCACGATTGCCATGCAACTTTTCTTTATGCTTCTTGATATTGTTTTACATGACAGACTATTGAGAGCATAAAAACAAAGAACAGGGATGCTCAACTCAAAGCTTTTGAAGTTGACCTATCATCTTTCCGATCAATCTCAAAGTTTAGAGTTTCACTGGAGAAATGGCTTTTGGATTCAGATATGCATTCTTCCATCCAGCTCCTGATTAACAATGCTGGGATTCTGGCAACATCACATCGTATCACAGCTGATGGCTATGATCAGTAATGTGTCTTTATAAATTTTTTATATTTAATGAAAAGCATTTATTAATGCTAAAGGATAGCTACAATTCTATTTCATCCTAGTATTAACCATGAAAACAATTCCTACCTCTTATTTTTTGTTTTTATCATGTCTTTCTTGTGAAGTATTAGGATATTTCAATATGTTGAACTTTGCCACATGCACTTTTTCCTGAATCAATAAGCTTTACATCCAAAAAGAGGGTATATTTTTAATGTTTGATAAGTTGCCCTCAAGCTAACACATCTTTAGTCACACTTAATTCTCATGAAACCAAATCCAAATTACAAGGCTGCCCTTATTTAATGACGTTCAGTTATTTGATTCAGCTGGAATTGCTGTATCATAATAAATTGCATGAAATTTTATTGTTTATATGATAAGTGAACTCTTAAGTTATGAGTAGAATTTGCAGTGAAGCTCCCCAATCGGTATTTGAAGTTGATACATTAAAAAAGACTAGGATTTTAATAAACACCTAAAATACTACTCAATGTTTTGGAAGTCAGGCCTTGAATACAAACACAACCTGCTTTGCATATTCAAATTTCTGTCAGTCCCTTATTGACTGACTGTAATTTTTTTTTTTTTTTGTTTCTTGTCTCTGGTTATTTCTAGGATGATGGCTACAAATTATATCGGAGCATTCTCCTTGACAAAACTTCTATTACCACTCATCAGAAATAGCCCTGTTGGTGCAAGGATAGTGAATGTCACATCGTTTACGCATCGAAGTGGTATGGATTTTTCTAATCACTAGTGCAACCCATTTATCTTCTATTAGGTGATTTTTTTTTTAATGTATTTACTTTGTTATCTTACCGTCCATGGAACTTTGTTGTGAGCAAGATATTATCTTACATTGTTGGAACTTTATTATCTCACTGTTGTCCATTTGTTTGATTAAGGGTTTTATGCTAAATTTGTGTGCTTAATATACTGTTTCACAAGGGTCTCTTTTGTTTGGATATATACTGTGTTTAGAGATTCTGTTTATTAAATTCCTGCAAGCAGTAATTTTAATCAAAAGTATAGCTCTGCTGTTTGATCTCTGAGACAGGCATTTGGTATAATACATAATTGCTTTAGCTGCTTTTCTTAGTGTTTGAGATGCAGGTTGACAAGGGATCTGTTTCTGGGAAGTGCTTCCAGATGACAAAGAAGTATCGATTCTCTCATGTCTATCAGTACTCAAAATGTAAGCTGTACCTAGCGTATTACCTACTGCATTATCTTCTAACCATATCTAGTAATCACACACAATGTTTCAGTGTGCATGCTGCTATTCTCATACCAACTTCATGTGCAACTTCAGTCGATGGATAATCCCTCTCGGGTCTCTGTTAAGTATGTGATTTACTCAGATAATTTATTAAGTATATATATTCTTGAATTGGTTCTTCCTTGTGTTTGACTGCTTTCACCTAGAAATAGGTCATCTTCTGAAATACGATCAACTACTTTTAATCTACTATATTTGAACATTTTGGTAGATTTCCACCTTTTTTGTGATATTATATTAGTAGCATATAAATATGTAATCTGTTGACATTTATTTTATTCTGACAATTTCTTCTTGAGATGGTCATGTTGCTTTTGATGCCGCATGATTTTACAGTGCTGCAGATCCTGGATTAGTGGAAACCAATATCATGCGAGAACTTCCTCCCTGTCTTTCCCATCTGGCATGCACAGTGTTTAAACTTGTAGGCCTTTTGCAGTCGCCAGATCTTGGTGCAAGCTCTATTCTTGATGCTGCCCTTGCTCCTCCAGTACGTTTTCTGGTGGAAGTTGGCCTTCTTGCATTTTTCCCTTCTGCCCCTCCAATATTAAAGTGAATCTCGTTTTCGATGTTAAGCTTTTTTTTTTTCTCTCCCAGGAAATATCTGGAAAATACTTTTTCGGTGGGAAGGGCAGGACTCTGAAATCTTCCTCACTCTCATACAACACCAGGCTTGCAGAAAAACTTTGGACCACTTCATGTGATATTTTTCAAGAGTTACAACTTGCGTCCGCAGCAAAAGAACATAATTTTACTGAACGGTTGGGAGAAGATGATTGTTTGTGGAGGCAAACTGGATGAAGTTGAGTGTTAGACTGCATTCTAACATTTGTTTGGAATAATCTAATGCATTTCTAATCTCATTGCAATTCTCAATCTCATTTCTAATAAAACCCTGCCTTTTAGTTATGTTTAACTGAATCATTCTTTTGTTGAATTTTTAGTGATTTTCAGTTAATTAGTGATCAATTTACCGAAATAGCATTGACTGATTTTTCATTAATAGAAAACTTTCATCTGTTACTGCACTGGATCTTAGCCACATGCTGGACAATTAGTTCAATAGTTATTGGTTTTGCTGGATAATTGAATATCATCAAGTGTTAATCTTCTGGGAAAATGATTCAAGGTTATTGAAATGGTTGAAACTTTAATTTTAACATAAACAATAAACCATTTAGCTTAGCAGAATCTGTAATAAACAAGCAAAAATAGATTATAAATGAACAACAGGAATTCAAGAAGGTATTATCAAATAAATGAGTTATAAATGGGATTCCTACATCATATTACTATTACATACAACACCTGCAATCATTTTCAATAAACATCCCAATTACTATAGTATTTCCTTTCCTACCCTATGTTTAATCACTAAAAGTTTCATAAATGAGACCCTCAAAAAACCCACTTACTTTTCACATTAGAAACGCCCAAATCCACAATTCCATTAAAATCCAAATCATCATCCATCTATGGCAGGATGTAGACATAGATGCAGATGCAGAGGTTGAAGAACTAGCATCAGTAACACCAACAAGAAACTTGCAATCTCCAATAGATGGGTCAAGAAAAGTGACCATACCGAGTCCATCGAAATCGCAGCTTTGCACATTCTGGTTCTGAAGCTGATAGTAACTGTTGAATGCATAAGAGATATTTCCCTTGGCTCCTATTTGATTGCATGATCCCCCATAATTGAGCGTTGTGCAATCTGCGACGCTACAGGCAATTCTTAGGTGGTTCGCAACATTAGATAGATCTTTCATTGGATTGGCTACACACCATCTAGAGGGAAGATACCCAACATTTTTTGCATTCTTCAATTGTTTGTTTCCCATACCAAGGTTCAACTGATACTTAGCCTGACCATCGAATGAGAAAATCCCCCAATGCCGTTCAAAGTTCCCTGGAAGAACACTCTTTGCCCCTTCATCAAGTAGGCTGAAAAGGTAAATATCCATAGGAGGAGAATTGGGCCTAAGTGGAGTCCCTTTGTTACTTAAAACATGATATATGAGCCCCTGATTAAAAGCCCTGGCAGCAGACAGATTCGCGCTAATAGCTCCATCGGTTGGCCAACCCACTTCCCCAATAACTATAGGCATCTGACCATATCCAAGTTTGGTGAGGGCTGCAACTAAAGTGTCATAATTCCCATCAAATGCATTATAGTAAACATTAGCCCCATCTGTAACAGGGTGAGTAGTCCCGTCGAAGAATGCGTAGTCTTGTGGGAAATCCGTGCTTCCATAGAGACTAAGAAATGGATAAATATTGACGACAAATGGAGCTCCATTTGCATTCAGGAAGGATACTATTTGAGTCATTATTGTAGTTAATTCAGGCCGGAAAGCCCCCTGAGAAGGGAGAGAGGATTCATATGCATCAGCATTACAAGGGACCACTAGCTTTATATAGCCAGCAAGATTTGCTTTAGACAAAGACTGCTGTAGATTGACCATAGCAGGGTATACATAGGATTGAAATTGGCCCGAATAACTTGAGAGGAATGGCTCATTTCCTACAGCAATATACCTGCCAACAAACCATAAGACAGAGAATTTTTATAAGAAACATAAAACTGCAACAAATAAGTACAATATTGATGACGATAAAAGATTTAGAAAGCACATTTAAATTTCATAATTTCAAAGAAATTGTTTGGCTTTACAAAAATCACAGATTCTTTTTGAGCCACCCTGATCTATTTGGCTTCCTCACTACAATAGGTCAGAACCACACTCGAAACAATATCATGCAAATTTAATCTAATACAGTTGCAGCCACTTAAACTGCAATAGCCTTTGTCATAGCACTGTTAATCTGTCACCCCTTCATATACAGGAACTAACCTATAGGAAGGAAATATCTTACAGAATTTGAAAATCTTTCCTTTGTCAAACACAAACAATGATGAAAAACAAAAATATTTTTTCAGGTCCGCGTGCACATACGCAGAGACAAAAATATACACAGAAAGCAATAATATATTTAACAATGCTCTCTTTTCTTTTTCCCTTTAAATATTATGATAATGGAACTATTAAGGATAGGCAGATGCCATATGCCACCAGATGAGAAATGCTGTGTATCCTAGGAGGATGACCTGTGCTATCTTGCATAAGAAGTCCGCATGGCAACCCACAGCTTTCATAGAAAAGACAATTAATTGTTGACGAAGCTGGACAAACCTCAGCTGCATAGGACTATTAGAAGTTCAAACTGAGGAAATTCTATCAAAAATAAAGTTCATTAAGCAAAAACATCCAACTGCTGTTGCCAAAAGCCTATAATTGCATATGAATAGCTACTTCACTTATACTAAGATTAATTGGTACTACTTCTCTTTCTGGTTTATCTGAAACTAGAGTTTGTTTCTGGAAATGGAATTGAGATAACAAGCAGACACTCTTTCCCCATTCTGTTTCAAGACACTAAAATTATAAAATAAACAAAAATAAATTGCAAATCTAACTAACCAATTTGATGAACGCGACCAAACACAAAATATGAAATGGAACCCTAAGCAAATGACCTAGCTTACCTACAAATTTATGGTTATGATAACCTATTTAAAAAACTATTCAAGAAATATCGACCAATGAGGTTTGGCTCAGAGAGAGTAGCTTGTGTTTGCTCTAGGGTGTGAAGTGTTTTTCCCTTCAAAAGTGATTTCAATTTTAAAGCAGTTCTTCATAACCTTTTTGCAACATATTGCCCAAAATTCTTAACTATTTTGGTCTTAGTGAGTAAGCCTGAATTTTCACATATAATACACAAAACACAAAAAATTAACAGAATTAGCTAAAGATATATAAACATCATTATAACAAAAAAAATCAAATCAAATCAAATAAACGCTCTTTTACTCAAAACAAAACAAAACAAGACAAAAGGCAAGATTCAAAAAGTATTTGCATTTCCTAACCCCTTTCAGCAATCAAACGGACCCAACAGCAAAAGAAGAGTAACTTAAGAAATAATGAAGTAACAACAAAAGAAAAATAGAAAGAATACAGGGGAAAGAGGAGAACCTGATATCAACACCACCTTTAACCATATATCTTGAAACATTTTGGCGAACCCACATATCAGAAACAGCAGTAGAAGAGCTAAGAGGAGCCAAGAATTCATTTGGTATCCCAACCATAACTTGAATACCACTCCCCCTTAAAGCTGTCATTACTTCTTCTGGGTCCGCACCGAACAGCTTCACCTTCTCTATCTTATTTTCTTTTAACAGATCCACCACCGTAGAAGGGTTCAGCATGTGAGACGACACCGTTCCCCAGTTCACCCCGATTGCTGATTCTGCCAATACAAAGGAACCTAAAAGCAGTATTGCTTTATAAACTAAAGGTATTCCGTAGCCTACCAATGCCATTTTTTGTTACTGTATTCGGACTCCTTTTAGTTTAGTTACGCACTTAAATCCATCAAACACTCATGGTGGCAGGGACGGTAGCGGTGGTGGTGAGTGGTGAATGGGAGAGAGACAAGTGAGAAATTGATGAGCTAAATTTATAAGAAATAGATTTAGAAATGTAACCGCTAAAAGAGTAAAGTGTAAGAATCTATTCTACAGAGACATTTTTTAAATCCGGACACCAAATTACAGTGAAGACTAATTTACATTCGGGTATTTATAGTTTCAATTTCTCAAGTCAAATTTTTTTCAACCCACATTTTTTAAGATGAAGTAAAGTGTCGCATCCTTTTAATCCAACGTATCATTGATTTTGTATGAAAATTATCGGTACATGGTAAGTGAAATTCCGCTACAAGAACTAGTCTTTCTTTATCCTATGAAAATTATTAAGGGTATTTGGTTCGCACAAACAAAAAGGGAATAAAATGAAAAAAAAGATAAAGTATATCAGAAGAAATGAATGAAATTACTCTGAATATTTTTGTTTGTTTGGATCTGCTCCGAAAACAGAATGATTTGTTCCTTCATTTTTTTTGTGATTTATTGGTTTAGAGTAGGAATCATAATTTTTTTTTTATATGAATGGCATATATTGTTAATAATATGTATTTAAAACCTATAATTTTATATTTAAAAAAAATTTGACATAAAACATATACTTACATTGTTTTGATTTTATACAAATTATTTGTTGTATTACATTATATATTTTATTTTATGTGTAAATGTTTCTGCTACATATTATATTATTCCTATAAAGAAAATTAATTTTTCATATTATATTTTATTTTGTATTATAGAAAGTATATTTTTTTTTGTTTTATTTTACATTATATGTCGTTATAGAAAAAATAAAAAAAAGAAACGTAAAAGCAAAAAAATTAAAAAGAAGGAGAAAGAGGAAATAAGAGAAAAAAATAAAATGTGAAAAAAATAAGAGAAGGGAAAAAATGAAAAAGATAAAAGAATCAAAAAATAATAACGTAAAAGGTAAAAGGTAAAAAGAAAGAAGATAGAAAAGAAGTAAAAAAAAAAAGAGAAAAGAAAAAGAAAAGAAAGTAAGAAAGAAAGAAAATAAAAAGTATTAAAACCAAATAATAAAGAATGAGAATGGGAATGGAAAATTTTGAAATGTGAGAAATCATAATATAGAAAATTTTGGGAGAAGTAAAAAAAAAAGGTAAATTAACTCCAATAAAAAAATCAGCACATTTTATTTTTTTACAATGTCTGAATTACCCTTTACTGCAAAGATCAAACCAAGTGTCTTAAACTCCTTGGAGAGCTCTGTTTAAAAAAATCTCCTTGGAGAGGGACTCGCCGGTTTCAACTTTCAACCATCTATAGTCAAACAACATATTGAAGAAGACGTTTCTTAGTTCTTACTACACACTCAGCAAATGCCTATTAATTTTTCACTACGCAGATTGATTATTTCGTACTATATATACAAAAGAGAAAAAAAAAATTCTTATTCACATAAAAATTTATAAATATACTTATTCTGGAAAAATAAAATTATATATGCATACACTTATTTTAATAATACGAGTGTAAATTATAGTTTAAGATGTACTACTTCTGTTTTTTTCATTTCTTTACATTCACTATTTCACCAATACCAATACAAACCTACTTTTCATCAATACCAATATAAAAATAATAATAAACAATTACTAACTCTTTAAAAAACTTACTTTTTCACCAATATCAATAAAAAAATAATAATAAACAATTACAAAACTAATTATAAATGAAAATGTAAACAACTTAAAAAAACACCCAAAAACGGAAATGTAAACATATCATGAAAACGGAGGTAGTATAAATTTGTAATTGTAATTTAACTTTAATTTTAAACTAATTGTTCACTTAAATAATTAACTAAGGAAATGCTTTAAACTATTATTGTATACAAATAAACATTCAATTAGATAATAATTTTAAATAATTTAAAGAAAAATGTTTTAAAATTATAATTATAATTTTATATTATACTTATTATTTGTTTGATTTAATAATTTTTGTCTTAAATTCTAAATCAAATTAATAATCATAATTTTATAATTTTCAAAATAATAATTTTATATTTATTTCAAGTATAATATTCAATAATTTATGAATATATTTAGTAGTAAATTGAAAAACATTGAAAATGGACAAAATTAAAATTTGTATACAAGTTCATATGCCATTAAAAAAAAAATTTAATGTAAATCAATTAGTTTCGGTTTTTCTAACTTAATCAAATGTCTTGCATTCATAATCATATAAACATAGTAAAAGTGTATTCTACATCAATGGCCTAACCATACTTTAACCCCAATCTTTTCATATTTTTCCGATTTCCCCCTAAAATGAACTTTTTAAGACAATAGCTTATCTTCTTCAACCTGACCCTAATTTGTCATGTGCCTCTTGGTTTTTTTTTTTTTTAAATTTCTATTTTGTTTAAATAACTCTATCTTATAATATTAGTATTTCGTTTAAATAAATCTTTCTTAATATATTAATAGTTGCATATGTCTCTGCTTAGTTCATCGTTAGTGGTACAGTATCTGTCTTATTATTTGCTAAGTCGTTAGGTTATTTTAACTATTTATAGCTGCTCATTAATAAGTCAAAATATCATAGTATTAAAACTTTTCAAATACGTGCAAAGGTTGAGGCTTTGGTTTCCTCCATAAAACCAGTCTATTTTCCTCTTGTATTGTTTTTTATATTCATAGTATAGGTCAACGCAAGGAAAAGCAGCAATTCGTACCAAAGTTGCTACCTGATGTTTCCGAGCTCAAATGAGGGAAACTGTATGAGTCGTGGTTCACCTTCAAGAAGCCAATGGTAAGGTCTAACTGGTGTGATCCTGAAAATAGAGGAAAGAGCAAGGGTGTTTGCTAAGATGCTTAAGTCAGACCTTAGATCAGTCGGTGAGGGAGAATGTAAAAGAGTAAGTATATCAAGAGAGAGATTACCCGTAAATAGTAGGTTCCTGGGGTATTTATAGTAAGGGATTCTTAAGAGTGTCTTACACGTTAACCTCCTGTAACAAGAACAGTAATACCAACTCTCCTGTAATAATGACAGTAAATGTCAACTCTCCATAATGATGTCTGTAATATATATATTTAGAAACCCATACTTATCAGAGTATGGGTTGCGTGTCTGTCTGTCCAAACCATAAATGTGATTAGAAAAGGCCTGACTGGGATAGATCTCGGATGACAGCTCGGTACCAACCTGAGCCCTTGGTACCGATCTAAGTGTTTGGGAGGTCAGTCATCAAGTGCTGACCTCCAGACTCCGACTATGGGACCGGGTTCATATCGGTTCTGGGCCTTCGCCAGGCTCAGACAATGGGGTTCTAGCCACAAGGTCCATCTAAACCTGGTTTCTACAGGGACAATATCATCACTACCGAACATGGCATAACCAGGGACCTTTACTTTACTTTGAAAGTGTTACACAACACCCTCGGATTGCCGTGCAGCATTGATCATCATGCTTGGCGCCAGTCCCTTGAGTGTTGCACGACACTCTCCATTTGAAGTAGAACATCCACATGTTATAATTGTGATTGTGGACTGAAGAATAATGCTGAACATCACTTTTATAGTGTCGCTGACCACCTTAACAAAGTCAAGCGGCACTTTCTCAGTGTTGTGTGGCAATGTTCTTCGTGAGTTCAATATTTTTATTTCAAAAAGGGCTTCTGATTGTCATAAATAATCGAAATTAATTTACTTGATCAATAAAATAGTTGTTTGCTAAAGGTAAAAGTTTTTATAAATGCTAGAATATGATTTCTATAATTTTTCTTAAGATTCAATTAATCTTCATATAGGTTTTTTTTTTTCTTTAGTTACCCCAAAAGGGTTTGAACATAGAACCTTTGGTCTTTGGTGACAGTATCTTCATATAGGTTGTTTGATTTTAACTGATGTAATCATATAGTATCTATATTCAGTAGTTTTCCATTTATGAATGAATGGAAGTTGAAGTTGAATGATGATGTTTCAGCTAGCGTTTAGTGTTTCTCTCT
>CATIWJ010153524.1:0-13923 GCA_949640765.1 Croton laevigatus | reverse complement strand
GGACCTGTGCTGCTGGAAGTTGAACCTTCGTTGTATTTAACTTTGCGGCTTGAACTATAATCCAAAGGCCCAGATCGACGAACATTCCGATGCTTGTTTTCGGTGTTGGCAATATCATATGGGTGCTCCTGGCTAAGGGATGATGTTCCCCTGAAATATCCAGAATCATTTGAACCATACTGAGGCGTAGAATCTCCTCGAGGCTGCTTCACCATTGGAGATGCATGCGATATTGATACAGCAGGAGAGTGGCGAGGTGATGAATTCAGGAGTGCCAATGGCATTGAAGGAGAATTTGAGTAGTACTGGCTGTAAATTGAACGGAGAATTGCATATGGAATATAAGCTTCAAGAGAACTTCGTGGAAGGTATGGAGAGATCTCGCACAGCTGATCCAAGAAAATAAGCTTTGATACAAGATGAGATCTGTAAACAACAGTAAAACATTTAATAATCACATTAAATTCATAACAAGAACTACAAACTACAGCAGTGAACAACACAAGAAACAGCATCCATGCAAGTCAGTGCATGACTAGAAACCGTTGCCAAAACTGCTCAAGCTACATTGTCTTTTGAGAAAATAAGGAACCGAGCTTCATTCAATTAATCTGAGTTTCCAAACAAAACTCCCGTTTAAAAATAACAAACTTTCCTTATATATATATATATTAAATAAGAAGATGCATGCTTATTACTGAGTTTTTTTTTTTTTATCATTACCAAGTATATTAGGCACACATTCATGTCATCTACATTTATGCATTTGATATTACCTATTAGCTTCAATCCAAGAATCTAGCACAATTCCAGAAGCAAATTTAACAAAAAGCTGCATTGCGGACTTTATACTTGCTTCTGCAGACAAACGGCTATGTATATCAGGATCTAAAGCCTCACCAACATGGCCATTAGAGAGAGACTGCCTCTGCTGATGTTCACGTTCCAATCTAACAAGCTCACTTCCTGCAATTACAGCACTCAGACACCTGCATCCAAGATTTATTGTGCAAGGAAAGATATTAGTAATGGATATTCAAAAACCCCTCTCTGAGTGTACAAAACATAAATGAGCCCTATCAAAACTGATAGGCATCTTCTTTTGACAAGTTTCAGTGGGTGAAGCGAGGATAAGCCAATATGCATTGAAAGTAGTTGATGCATATAGAAAAAGACGCCCCCTCCGAAGATACCATAGCACAAGCAATACAAAAAAGACTGCTCAGAAAGAGTTGATCCAGTTTCTGAGTTCAGAACCAGAAACAACCAGCCCATTCACCATCCCAAACCCCCATTAATAGAAAAATGTTCAAGGAACCAATCAAAAAATAGGTTGGATAAAAAAGCTAGGTATTTCAAAAGGATCACCAACTACCAAATATGCAAATACTGTCTATTTTCCCTGAGTATTGGAAATATTTATTCAGAAATGCAGTAAAAAGCAATGTGAATATATCGTTTCAAAATGAAAATCAACCTTGCCAAGCAATGGATATTGTTGTTGAAGCCCCCTGTGTCAACATTGAACCCAGTGATGTTCCAGATGCTTGATGTCATGAATGTTGCAAACAAATAAGGCAACAAGGTCCAAGAGCCATCAGTTGCACCCCCTACCTCTTCCAGAATTGATCTTACCCACTCAGAATCATGATCCAGAACAAGACCAACACTATTTGCAACTCCTCTTATCCTCTTTATTTCTCTCTTTTCAGGCATTTCTTCAGGTATATGCTTAACTACCCCACCAAGTAAGGAATATATCAAGGGTGCACCTTCTTCAAGCACAATTCCAGCAGCTTCAGCAAGAAGCTCATCAAAAGCAAGTGCTTGCCCAGCCTCTATACAAAATCCAATTACAGTATCCAAGTCTACAATCTGCTTTAGGGATGCATCCCTTTCTAGTCGATCACCAGAATGCATGCCGCCAGCAGCTGCCTCTAATGCTTCACGGTTTGAACGTAATGATGTGTCAATGCAATTTAAAAGTGCAGCAGTGTGTTCTTTCATCATTCTGTCCAGCCTATCAACTCCATAGGCACCAAAAATACGCACAAAGGCCTGCAATTCTCCAATATCAGTAACTGATTCTGCAAAATATCCACCAACAGGCCTTGTGCTTTTGAAGCATTTGTGCATTGGTGTAAACAAGATTCCAGCACCTGATATGTCTTTGACAATGTTTTCTATGTACCAGTTGCATACAACTTCAGTGGCTGATCCTGTAAGCTGTTCAGATGGTTTTTCAAACAACTGCAGAGAAGAAACTGGTCCTGAAAAGGCCTCTGTGAGTAGAACTTCTCGTATACCATGGGTTAGGTCCATGCTTATGTGCTGCTCTGCAAGATGGACTATGCTCATGTGCCTTCGAATCAATGACTCAAGCACAGAAGGCCGCTGAAGATCATTATCAGTTTTTAACACAGCAAGCAATCTTCTCCTGAAGTTCCCGAGGAAGCATTCTCTCATGTACTACAAACAAAGCAGAATAACATTCTGAGAACTTGATGCTATGCATCTAGCAGGTTAACGTCATGTAATGCTCATCTCGTCCAACAATAGGTCAAAGGATTCAGCATTCAAAGAATACAACAGAAGGAGTTCCCAAAAATTTTTACTTTTTATATTTATGCTTAGGTGTATGTTTCCTTGATTCAATATACAACCCATAGCCAGGTTCAATCATATGTGAGGCAGCAGTAGTATACCATTCTTTATCTATTCAGCAAACATGTGTTACTTTTTGATGTAAAGAAATTATATCGAATTTTGTAATTATATAAACAGTGTGTGGGAAATGGAAACAAGAAAGAAAAGCGACCGCATACACTACCTCCCTCAGAACAAAAACATGATTTAGAACACATATTGGCTCCATATCATTCAAAACTGAACATAAGTTGGTCAACCTTTGCATTGCAGCTTCTAACCTGAACTCAAAATAAATGTTGAGGTTATTATAGTAACAAATCAACAAGGATGAAATCAAAAAACAGCCATACATTTTTATAGAACTGTTATTTTCAGGATAGCTCTCATGGCCAGGCAGAGGAAAACCAAAAGCTCCTTTGGGAGATTTAGTTGAAGGAGTTGAAACTCTAGATGTGTTATTCAAATAAAAAGCTGCCTGCTCTGGAAGAAGCTGAAGTTTTCAAATAAATAAATCAGTACAGCACCAGTAAAAAAATTCCTTGTATAATGTTACAGCATCAATTAAAAGTAAAACCTGAGTCTCTAAGGCGCCAAAGCCTCCATCAGAATCGAGAATATTGATCAAGCCTTCCAATCCTCCCATAATAGATTCAATAAGAGATTCAACATATAGGACCGAGTCTCGCCCAATTTTTGTAACCTGCTTTAAGAAATGAAATTAATGTCCCATTAGTAACCAAGTCAATGTATTAGTTTGTGAAGAAATCAAATTCAACGAACACTAATCATAGGCAAACATATAAAGTTCCATCAAGTGATACAATAAATGGAAACTTTTGACCTGGAAACTGATGGAAAAAACTATTCATTTATCCGCATAATATTTTTAAAGTTGATGACATTCTACTAATTGCATCAAATGAATTTTTATATGCAAAAATGTATTCGGTGCCTTAGGTTAATTATACTCGTGGTTGATCACTCAGCACTTTCATCAATTTGGTCAAAGATCACTGATCGGTCTCAATCTGATAATTGGACTTCTATCTAGTGTCAATTGAAAGAGAATAACAAGGGATTTGGTGAAACACCCACTGTCAGACTTAAGAGATAACATGAAGTAGCTTTTTCAGAGAGTAAAGTATCAGACTTCAAATGTAGATACTGAATAGGACATGAAAAAAAAAAAAATGGAAAAATAAGTGGCAGAGGCTCTTCAGCAAGCATTTGAACTGCATCTAATACATTGACAGAAAAGTTTTAAGAAATCCACCCCATTATTTTACATCAATGGTTATAGTTTGCTATTCATTTCATCTATGCTTAATTCAAATAGAGCACAAAAAAAAACGAAAATCATTCTCTAAATACGGAGAAGACTCTTCTTCATTGTAATAGCATACAGTAACAACAGCAGCATGTTATTGCATAAGGCCCTTCTTTCTAACTTCATTTGGTCGTCAGTATGCTAACTAAATAGACAAAGTTAAGGGATTCAGAAGAAAGGAGACAAGATATCCCACACAACAAAGTTGGCTGGTGTTATAAGCCTTTGACAACTCTGTTATCACCTATCAATTCCATTATCTCCTGCCGCCCCAAAAAAAGGTAGATAAAAAATAGCAAATCACCTCTTCTGGAACAATTGGGGAAGCACATTCTGGAAAACTACTGGCAACACCAAGCCATGCACAACAATGTTGGGGACGTCCTTCTGGTCCAAACATAGTGTTCCTGAAGACCTACAGCAATTATATGAACTGAGAGTTACACATAGGCAGTACATTCAAATGTGTTAAGAAAATGAACTAGGCATAACTCTCTCCCAAAAGCTAGCTCAAGGGATAGAGGATTGCCCAAGCCTTACATTTAGACTATTGACCTTAGTACAAACCGATCGATGAGAATAACACATCCTTATCACACCTAGGTATGAACTTTCAAAGCATGAAGTTTATAAGCATACAATTCTTGTGGCCCAAAATTGAGGTAAACTCCAATACCATGTTAGGAAAATAGACGGTGCCTAACTTCACCCTCAAAGCTAGTTCAAGGGAGGAATGCAAGACTAAACTATTTAGACTAATGACCTTAATCCAAACCAATGTGGGATAACAACATGCAACAATAAGCAAGAATATTTGTGCAAAACATGAGAGGAGGGACCGGAAGTAGGGGAGGATACATCAAGCAATTAAAAAAAATCCTAAAAGTCTAAAATTCTATATTTAGCAAGAGTAGACTAAGGAAACAGGGGGCATACCACCACAATTATGATGTTGAGGAGAGTAGCCTTGTAAACCTAAAAACTTAAATGATTTCATCATTTAGAACTTACTGCTGTAAGGTGCTGGTGATAGAAGTACAATTTTCTTAGACTCCCATGCTTTGATAATTGAGACTCCAGTTCATCAACACACCTGCATTGAAAGAGAGATTCATATGCATTACTAAAACCTATTTTACTAATCTTCGAACAAATAAATATTAGTTTTACATTGAAAAATTACCCATGTGCCAAATGCAAAGTTGAGAAACACTAAATTCAAAAGTTGTTTCAGGAATATGACCCTATACATGAGCTCTCATTATAACCTTAGACAATCATTTGTTCAGGTATGCATCAAAATTATCAGTATAGCTAAGAGCATCCATAATGCAAGAGGGACAAGGCTATGGATGTGGGGTCCATTGCTGAAAAAGGGTACTGCCACATCATTTTGAATGTTCCTTAATAAATGTCCTTCTAAACTATAATGTAAAGGACAAGCCCATATTTTTATTGGCCCCACAATAACTAAATTTTTTTTAATTTATTTTGTTATTTTAAAGGAAATGTCATATGTCAAAAATTTATTAGTTGCTTTGATTGTGTCCTCAAGAAAATTTTGGTGTCCTCCAAACCACCAAATGTCCTTTTGGTGTCCCTCATTCTTATCAAGGTGGCATCCTTGTCCTTCCCCCATTGTGGATGGTCTAAAAGCAATGAATCATGTAATCAATAACAGGGTCGTGCACTCTTTTGTGACTAAAGTCTTAAGCCTTGGCATGTGTCTTACAATTCAAAAGTTCCAAGGTGAATGAGTCTCACTAGGAACTAAGAAATGCAACAACTTGAGCTTAGCATTCGCTTCAAATAGCCATCAGATAATACAATTATTTAAGAAAAATTATATTTTTTGAGATGAAAAATTGCATTGGAAGATGTTATAAATTTAGACCAAATGAAATGAGAGAGAAAGACAAGATAATAGTTGACGTTCATCCAAATAAACTATATCCACGAATAAAAATCGTAAGGCTAAACTGTAATGGTAAAGATTATAAGTTACATTTGCTATCTCCTATCTGTAAATGTGTTTTAACAATTATTATATTTAGGTCGATAATCTCAAAATTAAGTAAATGTGATTTTTCAAATTATTGTTACAAAACCCAACATATAACTTGAACAAAAGAATTAGGATAGGTAACAAACAACTCTTGTCAAATCAAAACATAAAATACCTGGACCAATTATATGCAGCGTTTCCTTCTGATAGTAATCCTTCCTTTCCAGTAGAGACAGTTGCCTTCTCTAGATGTCTTATGTTTATAGATGATCTAGCGGATGTGACTATCATCAATATCAACAACCAATCCTTACGGAATTCCTGCTTAACACAACAAAATGGAGATGCAATGACCATCATCTTCATGAAAATGCCAATACTTAAATGACAACAAAAATAATGGCAACAATAAAGGTGAGTGTTCTAGGCTAATGATTTCCTTCCATTATCTAAAATAGCACTTTCTCATACAGTGGTTGAGTGTTACTCAGCCCATACCCTAGATCTCGTCTGTTTGAATTCCTGTAAGAAAATTTCTATGCCATGACAAAAGAAACAAGAGAGAACTTCCCAAGGTGTAAAATATAAACACCTTTCTCAAAAGGTAAATCCAATTGTAGAGTTGACAGGATAAATTAGGATCAAGGTTGTTTGTTTTTTTTTTTTTTTGGGTTTTCTTACCCTTTTACTGTTCGAACAAAACACATTGATTACATCATCCACAGTCTCTTAGTTTAAAATCTTTTCCGTTCACAATCTATTTCTTAATTGTATCCAGTTCTACTTCATATGCAAAAAGGTAATAGTTCTTGTCCAAAAAATATAACTATAGAAATTAAAAAATGGGAAGCATGGTGCACAGAGGTACTTACAGATAAATCACATGTGATAGCCGAAATATTTTCACCTTGAGGCTTTGGTATGTTTTCAAGATGATGAAGAATCTGCTGTAAAAGCCCTTTCAAACTGGCATCAAGATCAAGAGCCACCATTCCTGGAGTTCCCAATAAAAATCGTATTCTACCAGCACATGAAGAAAGGTACGACAATGCATATCCTCGAATAGCTGCATCACAAAAATATCATTCATATGAGGAGCTCCATGAAAAAAGAGGAGCATGCAGAATTCGAGCAGCTTCACACTAAAGTGAATGGCCAACATTCAAGACAAGATAATATAATGGCTTCCATTACTGGAGGAATCAAAACCAATTTTCATAAAATGAGTGCTTATGTAACTCAAGTGACCTGTATTCCATTTTTCCGTAATATGGATTCAAATTACAACTGTTTATACACCCTACATTATTATGTAAGATATGTGAGTGGCATGTTTGCCAAAATGACTACAAAATGTATAGTGCACAGTACTATTGACATGATAATAAGCCATGAACCAAAATTGTATAACTTTATAATGCTAGTGCATGGGGCTGTATGCAAGTAATGGATAATCCAATAATGAATTTGATAAGGAGGGGAGGGCATACTTTCACTTATCGCTTAGTTTCCCCAACCAATGGCTTGATATCCATTTGCTTAGACTTCCAACTTCTAGAAAATCATTTTACAAACAGTCTAATATATAAGTTGACGCCTGATGTTTCATTCAATTCTCGAATGGCACCCTAATGCTTACGAGTGACCAATTTAAGATCTGAAGTATATAAGTGTGACCAATTTAGCACCTAAGTATAAATAGACCAATTAAGACCTAAAATTATACAATAGCGACCAATTTAATAATTACGAGCGATAAGCTTCGTGGACAAGTTAGGTGCCAATTTGTTCATTGTTTAACAACTACAGGTGCTAAATTTGTCACTTGTAAAATTTCAGGTGTTCAATTGGTCAATTACAAACATTAGGGTGCCATTTGGGAATCCATAGAAACATCAAGTGTTAATTTATATATTAAGCCTTTTACAAACAAGAAAAATACTCAAATTGCCTTTCTGAGATTTAAGGTTAGTTTTTATCATCCTTTGCCATAAGACTACAATTATCAAATTATAGATAATTCCATCTAGCACCTAGATTCTAGCAAAATGTGCACCAATAGCTTCCACGTCCACTTGATCATTATTAACACAAATAAAATTTTCCGATAAGCTTAAAACACCACATGAATGGGAATTCAAGAGCAGCATTATACAACAGCGAAGGATGATTCAATCAAGAAAAAACAAGGATTGAAATCTTCAAAGCTTTAATGTATTGAAATGTCTCAGCTGCAGAAAGAAACAACTGTTTTCCCATCCCCTTCCTCAGAAAAGGGACAAGCAAATGAAAACAGGGAAAAAATTTGTGGTTGTGGGAGAATGCAATGATTTATGTGTGCGTTTAACAGTTTAATATATTTTTTATTCCATTTACATAAAATTATATAATGTATACCGTGTACAAGAAAAAAAAAGTTTGCTTATATCAAGCCTATTCTAACCTGCAATATATTTGCGAACTAAACAACATAGATGATCCATTCCATCTAACAAGAAACCAATAGTTGGGTCACTTGGATCCTGCAACAAAAAAAATAGCAGCATCTTAAGTAATAACATAAATTCAACTAAGTCTCAGTCCAAAACTAGTTAGGATTGTCCATACAGATACTTCTACAATCAGCTCTGTTATAGATTCTGGAAACCAAATTAATTATTGAAGTAAAAAGATTACATATTTAAACAATACACCATAGAAGCTGACATACTATGTCTACTGGTACCATTCGAGCTGCTTTAGATTTTGATGATCCAATTCCTACATGTTGGAAATACCAGATAACCTCAGACTGAGCCAAAGCCAATGCAGAAAATACCATCTGTAGGGAAGAGCAAAAAATAAGTAAAGAATTTGTTCAATGTAGAAGTATCCAAACTGGCTCTGGGTAAATAAATAAAATAATTATTGAGCAACAAAAATGTATGATATTGAAAAATTGCATTGCATACCATCTTTGTTTATGGCATTCCATCATTCATCCAAATTTTCTAGATCAGGCTAAACTATACTAGAAATTTTCTCTTAAAATAAAACTATAACAAAAGAGTGCACAACAGTGCACGCATAAAAACATTGGATGCATGTGTATTATTAGATAGCAAAGATTCACAACTTCAAGAATGGGGCTGGCTATTTTTAATGCAAATATTGATTTCCAAGGAATTAACCAAGTCTCAGCCAGTAGAAACAGCAAAATAATTCTAACTTTCAAAATCCAAGCTAAAGTTGATTTGTTGGAGGCAAAGTCCAAACGTATTATGGACACAAAGGAAAACCATTTAAAATTATTACAGGCTGGACGCCACAGAAGAAGTAGAAGTGCAATACAAAAACAGTGCAAAGACAAATGATCTTTTAATCATCCAGCAAAAAAAATAGAGAAAACTTTGGAACATCAAGGTTTCTGCCAACTGTTAAATGAACGATGTCAGCGTGGGACACCAATGTTCCTAATTTGGGACAAGTCCAAGGATTTTCACCTGAAACATGTTCCACAAGTATTTCCAACCTCAAAGACCACAAAAGGATAGTGAATAAAGAATTCGATAACTACATAATCATGACTCATGAGACTCATCCAAGCAAGGATGTCTATTAAATTTTCCAAAGCTCCTTTAGAAACATGGAAAATTCACATATAAAAGCAGCAGTAATCATGTCAAAATCTGCAAAGAGAATCAGTACTGAGCGTATGGTTAGTCTACCTGGATGTTTGGAGCCAATAAACTAGGCTGGTCTGTGAAAAAGAGCACCATTCGTCCAATTTCTTGCTTTAACAATATTCTCCTCTCACGGTGAATGGCCTCACATGATACGAGCGCTTGCTCATGCACTTCACTGCAAACATCCCCAATTCCTAAGTAACACTGGTACTGAAACAAAGTATAATGATTTTTCTTTTATTTGAATTTATTTTATCTTTTTTCTTTTTTCTATTTTTATTCCTCACTATCGTTTTTTGGGGGAGTATGTGGCGGCAAAGTATTTTGTCCAAAAAATAATAAATGTCAGTAGCATATTTCAAGGAATTTAACATAAAAATAAAATAATAATAAATTTTTTTTACTTCCAGACAACAATGTCTATTACAAGCTATAATTTCCATAACGCTGGAATCGTAATTCAATGAATGTTTCTGTATTTTTTTTTTTCCTTTTTATTTTTACATAATAACATTTGCAAATGCATTTGAAATATCTATTCAGTTTTTTTTCAGAAATTATGGAAATAAACCACTTCCAGAATAACAACCTGTTCAACTCAGTTTGAATACTGAAGCTTAGCATCTGACGCCAAAAGATAAATGAAATCAGTTTGTATTATCATTGTATACAGGCTATAATACCTTTAGGTCTCAAATATGAGCTAAAAATATAGAAAGGGAGTCATATCCTTCTGGTAAATTTATGCCCACACAATCAACTCTTCAAACTTTACACAACAAATTGGCTTTGACAAGGACTGATGATAGGACAATAAAAATTGATGCTAGATTAGTTTCAAATTATATCCAGTGATGAAATTCATGAAGATAAAAGTTGAACAAAACCTGCTTTTTTTTGTATGCTAATACAGTAATTTTTCTGAAACCAGATAGAGAACGGACTTAACCGAATCAAAAGTAGGTTTACTTTTTTGTTCAAGATGTAATTCAACTAGCTCAAAATGTTAAAACAACTTTAACTAAGTGCATCTAAATTGTCCAATAAAAATTCTCAATTATACCTGATCATTTTCTCCACCTGCTTTGCCACATTGTACTCCAAGTCTGCTTCTTTTTGTTTTGTCCGTCCAGATTTGGCCATCTTCTTTGACTCTAATATACGTGGCAGAACATATAATTGATAATTTTCATGTAACAATTCATACTGAAAATGGAAACCAGAAATTGTCAATGGTGAGTGCATTTTGACTAAAAGGAGAAAGCAGTTTGACAATAAACAGCACCACTCACCTCATCCCTGAACAGAGTAAGAATCAAATTTTCCTTCAGCACAACCTACCCACCAGTTCAAAAATGTAAAATAAGATAACAAGCAAACAATACTAGGAAATTTCACAACCATAATTACCAGAAGAATAAGAATGTATTACTTGGAAGACAATGAAGATATAAAGGAAGCACTTACAAAAAGAAAAGAAGAAGAGATAAATAAACTAACATCCCTAATTTTTTTGCATAACTAACACTTACATTACCATGTTTTACACTAATTATTTTCGAGTCCCTAGCTTATGGTTCCATTAGACACTAAAGTTCTTCCATCCATTTTTCTTCGGTGCTGTTAAAATTTTCAAATATGAGAATTCTACCCTTGATAAAATTTCTTTTTTAAAAAATATCTTCCCTTTTCTTTTCTTAGTGTAATATGAAAAGATTTGTTTTAATTTTTTTTTTTTTCACAATAAATATTACAAGGTAAAAAATGGAGTTTTCCAAATGGAAGGACCTAAATGTTTAATGAAACTATAAGTTAGGGACCCAAAAAATAATATGTAAAACAGAGAATGTAAGTGTTAATTATGTAAAAAATAAGGACTTAAGTGTGTTTTTACCAAAAATGGAGTACAAAATAAGAAGAGCATGATATGTGATAAAGTCTAAGGGCCATCCAATACTCATTCTATTTGGGTATAAGACTCTGATACCATGTTAAAGTCTTATGGACTCATAAAAACATGGGCTTATAAGGGAAGAGGGGTTGGAACCCATCTTACAAAATATCAATTAACTTGTGCCAAGTCTAATACTCATTCTATTCTACATCCCCTGCATACTCTATTATTATCCAATGTGCGATTTACTTCCCAACAATATGAGAAACAATAAAATAGTTCTAATAGAAAAGGGAAGAATAGGGAAAAAAATTCAACTAATAAACAAATTAGCTTGTAAGAACATATATAACAACCAGTATATATCAAATAGCTCTAATATGGAGATTTTCATGTGAAAGAATTTGATGTTTCAGCCCTCCAATTCTGCACAAGCTTTCTTTTTCTTTTTTTTTTTCTTCTTTATAAACATACCATATTATTTTTATTATAACTTTGTAACTGAATTCTCATTATTTGAGGATTCGAGGTTGATGGAAGTATGACCACTTCTGTAGAAAAATATGAATATAAATCCATTTGGAACTTTCACAATTTTATTGTCCTCATAAAGTATGAAATTCTTAAAATTTTTATAATATTTTCATCTTACGCAAAACATTTTAGGTTAGGAAATTTATCAATAATGCTATTGATATTTTTCAATGTCTTGATATTAAAAAGGAATCGTTAGAATATGACATTGAAAACTTGATACAAGAATATTTGAAAATTCAATATTTCAAACAAATAGCAACATTATTGTCAACTATAGCAAAATAATCCAATTACATATTCTATTTCTACTGCCCTAGATTCTCAATTATCAAAATTTTAGAATTATGAACATCCCATCAATAGCAAAACTAGAAATTGATGAGGATTCAAGTATGACAGCCAGTAGCAGAGATATAATATTAAGTCACACTAACATCACAAACTTTATTAGCAAAGGGCCAATTACGCATAATACCCATAACGCTAATATTGGCACAAGACCTCAAGTAATACCGTAGGAGATTATGAGGAAAATGTATCTAAATTATAATTTCAATGCACCGTTTGTCAGGGGTGTGCAACGGAACCCAAAACCCAAAAATACCCAGCTCTCCCACCCCGAACTAACCCTATATATACATATTTCAGGCCCCTACCCGAATAACCTGAAAAATTTCGGGGCCCGATTTTTTTGGGATTTTTTGCTAGAAAAGGCCAAAAAATTCGGGTTTTGTTGGGGCTGACCCGACCCGAAACCCTAAGTTTTTATAATTCTCCAACCCTAATAACCCTACCCGATCACCTCGGGTTGGTTCGGGCCGGTCGGGTTACTCAAGTCGGTTTGGTTTTTGCACACCCCCTACCATTTGTGAGTGTGCATGAAATTTTAAATGTCAACAAGCAATACCGTATAGTCAATCAACTCGCTTTAGTTACAGTCAAATAAGATTCAAATTCTTTGATTTGAGTTCAAAAGGATCTTGACTTAAATCATGCAATAATAAGTGTTAAGGTCATATATCACACATGAAACATACCATAGCAATGTCGATGCTTGTGACACGAAGTAATTCATCAGGACAAACAAGATATCCAAGTAGCACCCATTCCCTATAAGAAGTAACATTCGCAAGATCTTGGGCCCTCTAAAATGTAGAAAGTAACATAAAAATAATTAGAAGTGGGACTTGCAATAATAAAGTTCTGAAAGTTAGTAGTAATTCTATTAATATCAATAATTTGACACAATAATTTGACAACAAATCTCAAAGCCTTTCTAAAGAACAATATTTTACCATTGGGTGAGCAGAATTTGTAAGTATATCTGGATATCGAGGATGATATGGACTTAGAAATCCCTCATTTCTGAGCTTCCTTGTATCTGTGGATAGGAAAATAATTGGACCCACCGCCTCTAAAACCTATAAAATAAAATGGAAACTGGAAACTTTCAAGAAAGAACATTTGTATTACCGAGCCAAAAAGAAAAATGTAAAAAAATTAAGAGAAACAATGGAAAACCAATTTTTGCAACAAATATGCAAAGAAAGCATTTAATGCAAGGTCATTGATTGACCACGCTACATCAAACAATAGAGAAATCATGACTTTGTTGGCACATGTAATAATTACAGATTTTATGTATTTTGCTGTGGTTGCTAGTCCTTAAAAATATAATGGGATAAGTATTTGACCAATTAAAGTCTAAAAATGTATGCATTCCGATCACTAAGTGAAAGATTGGTGTTGAGCTAGTGCTAAGGTAAATTGTCTAGTCTATGTTCTAGAACATTGAATGTTAATGCAGAGAATAGCACCAACTGTTGATACACTAGTTATGGCTAGT
>CATIWJ010153521.1:0-21255 GCA_949640765.1 Croton laevigatus | reverse complement strand
GTTTGACCCTTTTTTTTCCGGCGACAAACCTTGCAAAGAAGTATACCAAATTGAAGCTTTCGATGTAAGGATTCAAAATCTGGTCTCATATCTATTTAAACATGTAAAACGAGGTCTTCCGGTGGTTGGACGATAGATATGAGACCAGATTTTGAATCCTTACATCGAAAGCTTCAATTTGGTATATTTCTTTGCAAGGTTTGTCGCCGGAAAAAAAAGGGTCAAACGACCGACCGGCCGGAGGAATCTAAAATATCTTTATTTAGTAGTACATGAGCTAAAAGTACTTACTAATATATTCAGGGGCTAAAAGTCCTAAAGCATAATAGTACATTGGCAAAAATTGATTTTGGCTCAACTATTTTGATTAGTTGGTCTTCTTAAAAGAAAGAAAAAAAAAAAAAAACTACTGCTAGCTTTGCTTTTTATTGTATGAGACTTCGCACTATTTATCCTTCTTTTTCTACATAATTTTCTTCCAATTTTACCCTAACAACTCATATCCACTTAAAAAGTGGACTCCACATATTTTTCACTACTAACTCACATTAAATCAATATAAAAAGTGGACTCCACATACTTTTCACTACTAACTCACATCAAATCAATATAAAAAGTGGACTCCACATGCACTAAAATTCAAATTTCCCTCACTAAAAGATAAGATCCAAAATAGTCAAAATACACCCATAAATACTAAAAATCTCAACATTTTAAAAACTATCCTTCAATTATAAGTCTCATACAATAAAAAAAGGAGGTAATATTTTGATTAGTCGAGAAATTTAAATTCGCCCGTGCGGGTCGGATGGGAGGGTGAAATTGCCATTGTGAGACATTTTCCCGCCGAGTTTGAAAATGGAAAAGAAAAACCTCCTCTTTGTTCCTAGGGTTTGCATCTTAGTTTCACACCCTCCCCAAAAAACACCAGAAAATGACTACTCCCATGGAAATTACTACGGAAAACTCCACGGAACCCCTCATTTCGGAAACAAACGGCGTCGCAAAGCCACCGCCCCTTTCCCCCAATCCCGCCCAAGAAAAATTTCTCGTTTCCGGTACGTATTAGGCCTTCTTCATTTCTTAATTAGAGTTTGAGCTTCATTTCAACTTCATTCTCCTGATTGAGGATCGGGCTATTAATTTTCCAGTTGAAGTTTGCTTAAAACCCTCGAGCACAGCTCGAGTCGAAGATGTCCGCGTTGCTGTTGAAAGGTATGCCATAAATATTCTGTAGTTTGTATGATATAAATATAATATTTGACATATGAAAGTTTACTCATTCGTTCTCATTCATTGGTTATTGTGAGAGCCAATTATACCAATTTCGTTTTCGTAGTTATCAGTTCCATTTGTTTTGCTGACAATTATGTTGTTTCAACTAAAGAATGGGCTTTCTTGGTTTGCCTTGATCAGAATGCTTGAAAAGAGGAGTTTAAGCTATATTGATGGACCCATTCCAGTGCCTGATGATGAAACATTTCTAGCACAAAATGTACAAAGGATCTGTATTTGTGACACAGGTATTTATCTGCTTTTTAATTTTTTATTGTTGCAAACCTTTGTGATTTGACCTTAATTTAGATCACCTGCACTTAATCTTACATTCCTTTTGTGATTGTCTGCAAATGGAAGAGAAATAATGGATGTTGTGTCAATTTACGTTGAAAAATTCTAATTAACAATCTATTTGTTTACATTTTAGATGAATGGACAAAAAACAATGATATTCTGTTGTTCTGGCAAGTCAAACCTATTGTACATGTCTTTCAGGTAATATGCTTTGCTCTGGCACAATTTTATTTTATTTTTTCTTTTTTCTCGCTCCTAAGTTATTTGGATGAGTTCTTCTAGGTGATAAAGCATTGTAGTTGATCTACCATTTTGCTGTCTTTTTGTTTGGTGGAAACGAGAAGTTCTTGTGCACTCATGGTAATTGCACATTGATGATTGTGCTCTATAAATTTTATAATTTATTCATTGCCCTGTCAGCTTAGTGAGGAAGGGCCATGTGAGGAATTGAGTGGGGATGGCCAACTTTCTAGCTTCAATGAATGGATTTTGCCTGCAAAGGAATTTGATGGCATGTGGGAAAGGTTTGTTTGCAGCTTTTATTTGTTCTTGATTGTGCAATTTATTAATGTGTTATCCAATGACAGTTGTTTACTTTTGCAGCCTTATTTATGAACCTGGACTCAAGCAAAGGTTATTACGTTATGCAGCAAGTGCATTGCTCTTCACTGATAAGGGTGTTAATCCTTTTCTTGTGTCATGGAACCGGTAAGGAAACTTTGGCTTATTTCATCAGTGTTTGCATGTCGGATGACAGCTTTTCATGATTGATGAATATTTTTTTTTTCTTCAAACTACTATTTAATTTTTTTCCCTGTAAATGGAATGCATGACTTTAAGTTGGAGCAAAACTTATGATAACTATTTTCATGAAATTGAGCATAATGATGCATTTGACTAGTATGAGGACTTTTGAGCTGAACAAATCTCGATGTCTGGCAGCTATAAGGGAAATGAAGGTTTATCTAAAGCAGATTTGAACAGTTATGGAAGTATAAATGACAGTTTTGCACTTATGCTTTCACTAATGAGTAGCAATTTAGGATGATGACCTCAATCATATATCCATTTGGTTTTGCAGGATGATACTTTTACATGGACCACCAGGGACTGGTAAAACATCTTTATGCAAAGCCTTGGCACAAAAACTAGCAATACGGTTTAAGTCCAGGTTACATGATGACTTATTTGATGGATGATATTTGTCTTTATGAATCAACAAAAAACCTTAGGACATTTATATACTATTAACCAATCTTTTTCTTTTTCTTGTATATACTATCAGATATCCTCAATCCCAATTGGTTGAAGTCAATGCTCATTCTTTATTCAGCAAATGGTTCTCAGAAAGTGGCAAGCTGGTACATTTTCCTTCTTAATATAAAGTCCAAAATGCTTGTGGTCACTGTTGCTAGTTAATTCTATCCACTGTATCTAGTTTATTGTAGCATACCTCTATCTTTTGAGATAGTTGAAAGATATTTTAACCAATTTTTGATCATTTATCCATCTGCACATTCAATTTGCGCCTGATCCTTGCTTGGTATATTGATCAATGTGAGGCTGGAATTTCTAATATTTGTAGTTTGCACAAGAAGTTTGATAAATATAACGGCTCAAACTTCGAACTTTTCTCTAGTATTCTCCTTTCCGATGGGAACCTTCATCTTTGTAAAATCCTTAAAAGACTATTAGCTGGTTTTCGTATTAGGTTGCAAAACTTTTCCAGAAAATCCAAGAAATGGTGGAGGAAGAGAACAACCTTGTTTTTGTTTTGATTGGTAAGATTTATTATGAAACTCTATTTCTTATTTATTATTTATCTTTCTTCCTTCTAGCATGTGACACTTTAGATATGGTGATGATGCAGATGAAGTTGAAAGCCTTGCTGCCGCAAGAAAAGCTGCATTGTCTGGTTCTGAACCTTCTGATACTATTCGAGTATGAACCTTTGGACTCTTCTCAATTAATTTCTGATTTTAACTTTTGAATGTCAAGAGTGACATTCTTTGTTTTTATTTTTATTTTGTTGAGGAACAATTGTGCCCATTTTTTCTAATGCATCGTACCTGTGCAATATTTACTAGGTTGTCAATGCACTACTAACCCAGATGGACAAATTGAAATGCTCACCAAATGTGATTATTCTCACTACCTCCAACATAACTGCTGCTATAGGTATTTCTATGACCTGTTGTTTTTCTAGATAGCTTCACACCACACTTTTGCATGCGAACTTGAATTCAGTGTTGCTCTCCCCACTTCTAATTTGTTACTTTGCTTGAGTTTGCAATGCTTGCTATGTATCCTGATATTAACTTCTTGTTTTCTCCCTGATCCCTATGTATTATGTACAAACCTTGCACTAGACAAGTATTGGGGAAAAATTTATGAAAGGAAAAAAATTCATAGCCAAAGTGATAGGAATATTGATAGGAATCAGCCCACAAGCCGAAAACCTTTCCTAGTATATTCTAGAAGAGGGAAATCAGCTAAGACCAAGAATATTAGTGGTGAAGAAAAAGGAATCAGTACACATTAGCAGAATTAGTTACATAGCAGCCTATATGTAGTGAACTGTAATTTTATAGGAGGCATCTTTTGTTTTCTATAAGTTTGTTAAGGGAAGAGTATTTTTGCACGGGCATTGCCTGGTGGCTAAGTTTCTTAGTCATTATCTTTATCTTTCTTCTTACCTTCCTCTATTGTAAATCAATTATGTTCTTCAAGAGTTATAATCAATGAAACAAATATATTTCAACCAGCTTATCTCTTTCTTGAATTAGTTATTTGGTTCTCTTTTGGACTCACAACGTTCTAATCTCTATCACAAAGTGATAAGTCAAGAACAAGTCATGCTAGCAATTATTTTACTTTTTGAATAAGTGTCTATTATTTAGGTGTGCACGTTGTTAGAGTCCTTAGGAGAAGTCCAAAGTGCTGTTATGGTTGTTGCAAGTTTTCCTATTTAATTCCTATTGTTTCTGCAGTAAAGTATTATGAATTGAATTACCAAGAATCATCTTATTTTCAAACTTATTTCCTCTTAGCTTTGACTGGGACCTATCACAAAGGGTTTTCCATCAAAGAGGCATAAATTATGTAGTAGAAAAGAGGAGGAAATCAAGCAGTATCTCAGTCCTATAAATTAGGGATTTAATTACCAACAAATCTGTAATTATAGGGTTGGATGTTTCTAGAATTTCCTACCTAATTTGTATCCCACCATCTGTGTATTTATGCATGGATTAGTTGATGAAATAAGCGTGGAATAAAATTACTATTTCTCTATTTTCCTTCTTAAGGTTGCAGGCTCCCTTATTGAGCTTGTATTTCCAATACTCTCCTAAATTGTTCTTCACTCCCTCATTACCATAGGTCATGGGAAGAACAAGGTCAAGTCTCCCTTCTGTTATGATCATCCCTTGTCGAGATCCTTAACTAACGGACTTGTCATTTTACTTCCCATGGTGGTCAACCAAATTCATTTTTGTTTTACATTGGAATATTATAATGAGATAAAGGAGAGATGAAATGCCTATTTTGACCAACTATTCAACTCTGAACATGAACAATTTCAAGCTCCTCCTGTATCAGATAGAAATCTCAGTTGGTATAGGCATATTAGATATTGTGAAGTAAAGGAAGCTTTGAAACATATGAAGGTTGGTAAGGTATGTAGTTCAGATGGTATCCCTATCAAGGTTTGGAAGAGCTTTAGAGAGGTAGGAGTTGCCTGGTTAACCACACTCTTTAATGCTATATTGAAGGAACACATGATGCCAAATGAATATAGGAGTACTGTAATACCAATACATAAGAATAAAACATTCCATGCTGTACAAATTATCGGAGTATCAAACTCATGAGTCATACAATGAAATTATGGGAAAGAGTTATAAACACAGACTAAAGAAGATTATGGGAGTGTTAGAGGACCAATTTGGTTTTATGCTAGAGAGATCTATTATGGTAGCCATTTCTCTTCTTAAAAAACTAATGGAATTGTATCAAAAGAAGAAGAAAGATCTCCACATGATGTTTATTGACTTGGAGAAGGAATGATAGAGTTCCAAGATAAGTACTATGGTGGGTTTTGGAGAGGAAATGAGTCCATGTTAAGTATATTAACATCATTAGGGACATGTACAAGAGCACATTCACTAGTGTGAAAACACTGGTTGTGGACACAGAGGCTTTCCCCATTACCGTTGGATTGCATCAAGGTTCGGCCATGAGTCTGTATTTGTTTACCCTGGTTATGGATGAGTAACCAGTAGCTTATAGGATGATGTCTCTTGGTACATGTTATTTACATATGACATTGTGCTTATTGATGAAACTAATGATGGAGTTAACCATAAGTTGAAAGTGTAGAGGAAAACTCTTGAGGATAAGGGTTTTATGTTAAGCAAGAGCAAAACAAAATATATGCACTTAGAGTTCAGTTTAAGGAAGAAGCAAGAACAAGAGGTTAAGTTAGATGGAGTTTTGGTCTCGGATCTAAACAATTTAAATATCTGGGTTCTGTGTTCCAGAATGAAAGACGTTTGGATGAAGATGTAGCACACAGAATACAAGTTGGTTGGATCAAGTGGAATGGTGCATTAGGGGTCCAATGTGACAAGAAAATACCTCTTAAGATGAAAGGTAAATTTTATAGGATAGTTGCATAGCCAGCAATACTTTATGTGAGTGAGTGTTGAGCACTAATGAGGCAACATCTCCATAAAATGAATGTGGCTGAGATGAAAATGTTAAGATAGATGTGTGGCCATACAAGGTTGGACAAAATTAAGAATGAGCATATTCGACAGAAAGTCCATTTAGCGGAAGTTGGTGATAAAGTGAGAGAAGATAGATTTGGATGGTATAGGCATGTTTTACGGAGGCCTCCTTATGCGGCGATTCGTAAGTATGAGAACTTGGTGGTCGAGGGAGCTAAGAGGGGTCGAGCAAGACCTAAGACGGTTTGGAAGGAAGTGGTAGCTAGAGATTTATGAGCCTTAGATTTCGATGCGGATTTGGTTAATAACAGACTTGAGTGGAAATGTAGTATCCGTGTCGTGGAAAGAATTTAAGGTGTGTGGTGACTGCTATATGTTTGGTGTGGTTTACCGTTGTAGGATTCATACAGCTGACCCCAACTTGTTTGAGACTAATGCTTGTTGTTTCATATCGGAATATTGGAGGCAACAGTTCTAACACAATCAAATAGTCTTGATGAACTTGGTCTTTTGTCTTCAAGTTTCCTTTTCAACTTTTTGCCCGTAGTAAACTATTTGAAAACCACAGATGCATTTCTGTTGGAATAGATGTCTGAACCCTTATCAATCTGTGTTGGCCAAAAAGAAAAACAGTGAAATTTCTTCTTTCATTGATTATTCTCATATTTGTTTTGCATTGAAAGTTCTATGGCTTAGAACTTGAAATATTTGCCAATTGTTGGGTTTCAGATATTGCATTTGTGGATCGAGCTGATATCAAAGCCTATGTCGGTCCTCCAACTCCTCAAGCTCGTTATGAAATTCTAAGATCCTGCTTGCAGGAACTTATGCGAACTGGAATTATATCAAATTTACAGGTGTGAATTTCTGAAATACCTTATGCCCTCCCACCCCTAAATTTTATTTTGGTAAGATTACTGCTGTTAGTTATGAATAAACTGCCTGCCATCACCAAACTATGACTCCAGCTTTATTATTGTTATTGGAGGTTGGTGGTCGGGACTGTTGGATCTTTAAAATGTTTTTGCATGAACTGCACTTTGAGATTTGAATCTGCATCCTGTTGGTTGCCATTGCCAAGTCAAGAAATTTTCCATTGCATAAAGCAATTGCCTGCCCCTTTGATCATCGATGTCCCTTATGAATGTTAAAGTTTTACAGGATTCCGATGTGCTCATGTTACCAAATTATTCAACCTTGAAAGAGAAACAGAATGTGTCTAACACACAAGAGGCTCAGACACCAGTAAACTTGGGCGAAAGGTTACTTGAAGCTGCACATGCATGTGAGGTGAGAAATGAAAATTCCTGATGTGAGAATGTGCCTATGGTAATGGCAGGTTAGAAATTGATTGAGATATAATTAATTTTCTTTATCCCCAATGTAGGGTCTAAGTGGACGATCATTAAGAAAACTGCCATTTTTGGCACATGCAGCTCTTTCAAACCCATATTGCTGTGACCCTATCCAGTTCGTATCAACAATGTTGGACACTGCTAGAAGGGAGCGTTCTGAACTGCCTGACTGAATTGTTTGTTTCCCATGTAAAATTGTAATGTGAATGAAGCATATTATCCTTGAGAACGAGTTATTGTTTTACTGCTGATGATTAGTTGTATGTATGAATTATGATATATACATGTTTGCACCTTCAGTGGCTTTGTATAAATTGGTTTTACCAAAATCTTAGGACCTCAAATAAATTTTCTTTATTAAGGAACTCCGTGTATCTCGCAAAGACAGCATTTTTTCGGTCACCCAGATTAAGAAATGAAAATTATTTTAATTACCTTCGCTTGGCATTGCTGTCAGGTTTTAATTTTTCCTATTATTATACATATTTTAAATTATAAATAATACACTAATTATTGAATGTAAAATATAATTAATCTAAGAAATAAGATCATTTATATATATTAATTACCATTTGGAAAAGATAAGTGTACCATCATTTGGTATGAAAAAAAAAAAAACCTATCTATAGGATGAGATGAGCTGAGTATTATTTTACTAAAAATGGTCATATTTATTATTCTCACTGTTTACAACACAATCTAAAATTTTCATTTAATACAAGCTACAACGATTAAATTGCCATTTTCTCCCTAAATTCAAAACTCTATTAGTAACTTAATTTTTTTAAAAAGAAAAGAAAAGAAAAAAAACTTTTTTAATGCATACGAAATACACATAAATTTGAAAAAATTACTCCATGCACCCTGGAATTCCTAAAGACATTTAAAATGGGACACACCACAAAGTGGTAAGAAGGAAGCATCCTCAATGATTATTGGATGAATCCTCTAACTTCCAGAATCATTGGCAGAATTTGTTGCTCAAATTAACAACGTCGACATCAACTCCATGCAATGGTTATACTATTCCTTCCAAGCCAAAATGAAAGATGGCTCTCAATACCTGTATATGTGACTTGAATCGTAACTCAGAATGGAAACGTGAACCAACTCTTATCTGCATATTATGCAACTATATTCCCAGTATTGTGATTGGCCAAATTCGTATAGGAGACAGAAAATAAGATCATTATTCATTGGCAACAGGACTACTTGCAGAACCAAAAAGTTCAGACACTCTAGGATGTTTGCGAATATGAAGAGGACACTTAAAAAGCAGATCTTTGGCCTCAGAATGTCTACCTTCCTTAAAGAAGGATTGAAAGACATTAAAATAAGCTGAAGTTGATGGATATTCCTTCACACTTAATGCCTTCAAGAAATCAACAGCATCCTCCACACTCCCAAACTTCGATATATACTGCACAAATGGCTCCGTAAAAGGAGGATGGTTATGCTGCTTCATTAAGCGAAGAAGGTCCATTGCTTCTTCAAGTTTTCTGTATTCTAGGAGCTTTTCTATAAGGAGTTTGTATGTAGATTGCCAAGGTCTTAAGTGGATTGCTTTTACCATCTCCACAAGAAATTTATATGCACCTTCTACCTTGTTCTGACTGAGGAATGCATTTGCTAGAATGTCCAACAGATCAGCATCAGCATTACAGTTTTTCTCCATCATCTTGGCAAAACACATAAGCGCCTTGTCAACTTGATTAGCAGCACAATGCCCTTGAATCAAAATGGTCCAGGTTTTGATATCAGGAACACACCCATTTTTTTCCATTTCGTCCAAAACCTCACATGCTTCTTCTAATCTCCGTGCTTTACAAAGTCCAAAGACCAATTGACTGTAAGTGATGTTGTCAGGCTCATATCCTGCATTCTCCATAACCTTCATAATTTTTGCTGCTTCATCAAAATTCCCCACACTCGTCAAAGCCCTATGTATCCCATCATAAATAGCCTTAGAAAGGGAACCTACCGTTACCTCATATTTCTTTGCAACTCTAAAGACCAAATTCAAATCAGGGTTGTTCCTTGTTGAGATGCTCCTCAACAGGTAGCTGCAGTCTTGAACGGAGGGCTTAAATGGGCTATCCATCATAAATTCAAAAAGCTGCACTGCATCCTCCATCAACTTGCTTTTCTGAAACTGCCTCGAAATCTTTATGTAAGTATCGATATCCATTTCATAACCAGCATTTTTCATTTCCTCAACAACACTCCAAAACTCTCTAATCGAGTCATCCCTAGCAAGAACTCTGGCAATTGCATTGTATGTGACAGTGTTGCATTCATAGCCTTCGCACCTACCAGCCCAATGGAAAAACAACAAAGCTTTCGAAGGACAATTCCTAAGCTCCTTCAGTACCCTAATCACAAAATTATCTGTTAAAATGATTCCCATATTCCTCAATTCTTTCTCGACCTCATCGTCCCACTCCCTATTTAAAACAACACTAACCACATTTTTCACAGTATTATCCATCGCATTCTCTTTGACCATCCTATCAAAGAAATGTTTTAAAGCCACGAAATCACTTTCCATCTTCTCTTTTTTTAAAATTGCTTGAATCGTTAAATAAGCCTCCTCATCAATATAAAATCCTTGTTCTTTCATTTCCCTTAACGTGATCCAAAAATGCTTCATGTGATCCTTTCTGACCAATATTCTAAGCATTAAGCTATACAGTGGAGAACTGAGTTTAAAATCGTTTCTCTTGGACACCCAGTTAAAAAAACCCCAAGCTTTATCTGGGTCTTTATCTAGCTTTTTCAGAACATAAACAACATTCTCATGGGTCAATCTGGGGTTGGAGTTTTCTAACTCGCTTTCTAACTCGGAGGACCAATCATTGGCCGATAAGAGATCAACAAGGTATCCTGGTTTTGATGAGAAACATGCTATTTGATGGATATTCAAATAAGAAATATGAGACTGCTCAGAGAAAGAATATGGAGAGTGGGGAGAGGAGCAAGTCACCTGAGTTAGAAGTAGCCGGTTAGTAGAAGGCCGAGTCAATAGGAGTGAGTTGGAAAGTCTGAGAGAAGCAAGGATTGTCCTTGCCCGATTCATGGCTGCTTCTGAGACTAGAAATTTTGTTGCCGAAATCAATTGGAAATGCAGATGCTAGAGAGGGTTTCCTTTGGGGTTTAACGCTGCAACCGTTGACGTTAAAAACCTGGATTTCTAATTCTTCTTCGGGGTGTTTTGGGCCAGCAGTTAACAGTATCGGCCCAATAAACATTTTCTAACCAAGAATAGGGGAGTGATAGAGTTTCGATTTACGCCGGAGTGCGTCTTTATTCCCATCGGTTCTTCCGATCCAAATCCTTGCTACTACATTCCGCTATTGGTTCCTTTACAACCCCATTTTCATTTTAATTCTCCCTTTCAAAGCCTATATGTTTTCAATCGATCGTTTTAAATAAGGGTTCCTTCCTTCCCTGTGGGTTTCTTGTTTCCTCAAATTCTTGACTGAAACCTATTTGATATATTCTCTGCTTTTATTCTGTCTTCCTCTTCCTCACTCCAGTTCTCTCTTCGGTACTTTGATCATCTTCCTGTGGATTTTGTCAGAGCTCTGATATTAAAATTATTGATTTCTTCTTTCCCTAAAATCGGGGTTGAGTTGTGATTTATGGTGGGGCAGCATTCCTAAACGAATTAGGGAAATCATTGCTGTTGAGAGCAGATTGCAATCATCTTCTTCATGCTTAACTGGTTCTAGCAACTTGGCGAAGCTTCCAGTTTCTTTGTACGAATGAAGCCTTCTTTAGAGCAAAGCAAAACGCGGATGTAAGTAGCGTTTTACACACAGTTGAATTAGTTAAGTGAAACGGTGGACTTTGGATGTCTGAAGATTCCTTAACGATACACTTGAGCTGTGCTATCGCTTGTTCAAAACGCACGCCTCATTAGCGTTTTTGAACCTTAATTTATCTAATAGAAACCCACGGACTCCTATTTTTTAATTCCCAATCGGTAAGTGCAGCCAGGTTTCTAATTTTGCCCTGCTTCTTCTGTTTCTGCTGCTCTTCGTGACTTTGGATATATTTTGAGACTTTTGTGGTTATGACATAGCTAACACGTGCTGAAATTTATCCCTGTCTTTTGATCTGGAATATTTGTGTTGATCTATTTCATTGGAAGAAGGATTTCAATCCTTTTTTTTTTTTTTTGGGACAATTTGCGGTGGTGACTGTTGATGATTGCTTGTTTTATGGGCAGAATTATTATTATATCTGATGCTTTTGATTCAAAAGTGCTGTGGCTAGTTACTATCATTAGGAAACCCCTTTTTTGGAACCGTCAAGGTTGGGGAAGTCTCTGACAGTAAGGTGCCTAACACAGTGTTCAAGAATCCATTCCCCTATTTTGGTGGGATTATCAGAAATCAAAAGTCATGAAGGATTTGTTTATCGGAAACTCAGGTCGATGAACTTTATAAATATTTTTATAGTCCCTGCAACTAATAGAGCTGAGGGTTTAGCTATAGCTTGGAAAGAAAATGTAAATTGCTCTATTAGGAAATTTTGCTCTTTTTTTATACACTGTGAATTGTCGATGACAAATGGCAATGATCATTGGGATTTAATTTTTGTTTATATAAGCTCTTATGATTCTGATAAGCATAATCAATTTTCGATTTTACAGCAATATTGTTCAAATTTACAGCATCCTTTTTTAATCATTGGTGATTTTAATGCAATTGCTAACTCCTATGAAAAAAAGGGGGAAACTGTGGTGGGAGCGAAGGCATGGAATTATTGAACGATTTTATTTTCTCCCTATCTCTTGTGGGTGTTGGTTTTTCAGGTGATGTCTATACCTGGAATAATAAGAGAGATAGCGCTGATAACATTCAAGAGAGGTTGGACAGAGGCTTAGCTTCAGTGGACTGGAGGGCGTTGTTTAAACAGTGATACAGCACTTGAGGGGTATGGTTCTGATCACAAACCCTTACTTCTTCAACTTTCCGAATGTCAATGGAAACCGTGTAAGGCCTTCTCTTTTGATAAAAGATGGGTTGGAAATTCATAAGCTACACTGATAATTCAAAATTCTTGGATCAAGGTTTCAAGCGGTGGTCCACAATTTCAGCTGCACTCCAAAATTAAAAATTGTAGAATGGAGTTGAAACAGTGGGCAAAAAGCAATCCTCAAAATGCCAAAGTTAAAATTGAGACTCTTACAAAAGAAATTCATTTTTTAAACGAATAGTCTCCTTACCCTGCTAATCTTATAAGAGGCAAAGAGAGGGAATTGAAGAAGGCTTTTGATGAAGAAAAATTGTTCTAGAGCACAAAAATCCAGGAATCATTGGTTGCTATTGGTGACCAGAATACGGCTTATTTTTATCATCAGGTTAACCATCGCAGAAGAAGGAATCATTTGGCCGGCTTATAACATGTAGTCAAAATATCAATGGCTTACAATAGTGGAAAAGAAAAACAAACGAATAGAACTTAAAAAATAAACTGAACCTTAGTGATTACCAATATCTATTGGAAAAAAGTGCAATAACTTGTTTGAAGAGGTAATGACTTCTGTATTATCAATATAAAAAGAAGAAATGATGATGGACGAACAAGAAAGAAGGGTTAAAAAACCTGAAGCCCAGCAAGAAAAGTTTCTGTTGGTAATTTGCAAATTTCAGTTGCTGAGTCAGCTTTTGAGAAAAATTGTAAAAGACAAAAACATTCATCCACAAGTTGTGTGGGTCCCGTCCCGCCTTGGTTGTATTGTATTCTACGCGAAGTTTCGACCGTTAAAAGGGGATAAGGGTCCCGCCCACCCCCCATTGTTGACGGGCGTGCTAGACAGGCCTGCAATTTTCCTGACACGCGGCCTTCACTGATTGGTTGCCGAAGAAAGGGCGGGTCTGAAAAAAGTTTGTGGGCGAATCTGGGAAAGGAGGAAAATAATGGGTTCAGTAGAGCTCAAGCAACAAGACAATGGTGGTCCTTTCCTCTCCGCTATCAAAATAACAACCTACCTTATTGCTCTTCTTATTCACTTAATTCAATTTTATTTACAAATTCAACATTGTCATATACACATTCCAATTAGGTTATGGCCAAGTTATTCATCCTACCTTGCACGAAAATTGTAGGATATCGAGATAAATCTTGTCAACCACGCTGTGAACAGCAATTTGGTGTTCAAAGAAGAGCTACTTTGCTGCTGTGTAACCCACATTATTAACCGGTCAATTAGCGTTCTCCTCTATATTTAAAAAAAAAAAAACATTATCATATATATACACATTTTCAACACGTTTTACTTGTATCATATATTAACGTGAGTATTATGGTATAATAGCTTATGATAGAATTATGCTCCATTATTCCCATTTGCATTGTTCCTTCTTCAATAAATAGTAGGCGCGAACAAATATGTGCAAAAGCGGTGAAGTCAGGGCCAGCCCTGAAGGTGAGCTACCGCACAGGGCCCCTGAAAAATAGGGGGCCTCAATGAAGAAGAAAGCAATGTGCCGTCATTAAAACCGATTGTTGAACCAACTTATTTCAAGCTTTATTTCTTCAATTTCTGGTAATTTTTCATCAAATTTGAGACCATGGATCGATAGAGGGTGAAAATACAATTCCAACCGTACCTCATTGAGCCATTTTCATCACTAGAATCACGAGAAACAATGGCTTAATTTTCAACCGGTCCCAAATTGCGTTGATTTTAGAGGCGCCAAATTTATAAATAGCACAGGGCCCCTAAAATCCATGGGCCGGCCTGGGTGAAGTGAATGAAATTATTACTAATATTTTCAATTTGTCAGCCATTTTATGTTTGTAACTTTGTGTATGTTATCCTTCATATTTTCATAAAGGAAATATAATCCAGAGCAGGAACGGTTGTCGTATCTTCAATTGAATTATTGGAAGATGTTTCTTTTTTATTTTTTTTCCCTACTAAATTTGACTTGAGTTCTTGAATTCTCATTTTCGTGGGTTTCTTACTGGATATTTAAATACTAATTAATCGATCCATGTTCTAATGGCGGAATTTTCTTTTCTGGAATTGCTTAGATTTTGGTAGTCATTCTCAAAGATTGGTTACTAACTATGCACGGGAAATGACAAGCTAGCTAGCAAGTTATGTCTGATGATGGATGGGGAGGAATTTATTCTACAAATAATGGCCACATGCATACTTTGATCCCTAAAATTTGACCAAAAAGCATTTTAGCTACTCAACGTATGCGAGTGACCTATTTACTCCCTAAAGTTCTTTAATTGACACAAGATTGATACCTCACCATGCTGAATTTGGAGAGCGTGAATTCAAGGGCGCTTGAGTGCGTGAATACTGCAGTTTTTTTCCATGTGGATTTAAGTAAAATTTTTTACCCCATTGAAAATAAATAAATTCTTCAAATCAGCTTCTGCAAGAATCGTAATTCGAGAATCATCACTTCTGATGATTTAACACCCTCCTCCAGACCGAGCACCACCATCCAACCACTTTCCTCTTTCTCACGTCGAGAAGCTTGTCATGCATCAGCTATACAAAATCAAACTACATAAGCTTCACAAATAAAAAATTAACACCACTAAGGTATTCATATATTCATATTACCTTCTTAAGTTATGATAGAAAAGGTTGATTTTTTCCAAAATATAATTTAGAGGTTTTAACGAAACCCCGATCGACAAGCAAAAACAATAGAAAATCAATCAAATTATTGAAAACAAACTCTTTGCCGTCCAACAAGAAGAAACAAAGCAGATTTGAGAAAAAAAATTATAATAGAAGATGCAAACCCATGATAAATCAAATAATGCCAAATTTGAATTGCCTATCACTATCCTACATTGAAACTGGAAGATGAAATAGAAAAACCAATGGCCAAAAAACTCAGAAATTTGAGAAAAATAAAATTTTCAAAAATTTATGAAACAGAATAAATGAGTTTCAAACATGACTTTTATTAAATATTTTACATGCACCACTCATATTCTCACAAATAGCATACATATTTATCAAAGCACAACTCATATACACATCAGAATCAAAAATCCATTTGCCACATGACAATGAATCAAAGTACTCCTCAGATACACATCAGAATCAAGGAAAAATTGCAATCAAAGAAGAAGAATAAGGAATAGAAACAGCAGAAAAGGAGGGGGAAATAGTGTTGTGCCTCTTACTCCTCACACTCTACATCGGAAGCAAAATCACACACTTCAGACATGGTTTCTTTGAGACACTTGTCAGCTCCAATACCTTTTTCTCTTTCGATTCTCCAAAACAAATAATTGAATTACTTATTATGATGTTGTCTTCAAAAGCATTGGCTATGTGGAGCAGTGTACAAAATGAAACGAAGATAGAAAAGGAGGAATGATTGAGAAGATATGGTGTTGGGCACAAAAAGAGGAGCAGTAGCGATTCAAAGGACGATTTTTTATTTGATTTTTAGGGCTAAAGGTGAGAAAAATCGAAAAATCAGAGAGAGAGAGAGAGAGAGAGAGAAAACATGAAAAATGATTTGAGGGGTTCCTCCTTTCATTTGGGGCTGGTCTTGTGTAATTTGATGAACGGCTGCAGTGTCGCTATAGTGGCTGGAGGTAGAATAGAACTGCGGGACATGGCAATGAGTGAGGTTGCAAACTAGTCGAGCCGAGCATTGACTTGCTCCAGCTCGGCTTGTTTATTTGACGAGCTCAAAAATTTGAAATCAAGCTCGACTTATTTACTAAATGAGTGAGCTCGAGCTCGACTTGTTTATTAAATGAGCGAGCATTTAACGAGCGAGCATCGAGCCACTCAACTCATTTACACAAAACTGCTCGAGCTTGGCTTGTTTATTTGACGAGCTCGAAAATTGAGTTTAAGCTCGGCTTGTTTATTTGACAAGCTCGAAATTGAGCTCGATCTCGGCTCATTTATTCAACGAGCAAGCATTTATAAACGAGCCAAGCACCGAGCTGCTTTGTTCATTTACACCCCTAGCAATGAGTGAGTGGGTACATTTTTTGCCATATCATTTAATGAATGGCCCACTATATAACACATAAAAGCCAAGTTAGTGCATTTGTATTCCACGCGATTTTTTTTTGGGTGATGAGGTATGTAATAATTTTAGTTTACAAACTTGAGTTAGCAAAAAGATCCTTCGTAAAGTATAAGGAGTCAAATGGATTTTCGATGAAACTTAAGGGATCAAAAAGTGTATTTGGCCTACAAGTAATTGAAAACAAAATCCAACAAATTGACTTATTACGATACTAAAATGATCAATGTTCCCTCAACCTCTATACCTACTACTCTGCATGCAATTCTAAAGTATTTTTGAAACTCACAAGCCCAACACCAATATCACTTTATTTGCCAAATTAGGAAAAGCAACAAAACACCAAAAAAAAATAATAATAATAAAAATAAAAAAAATATTACTTGACACATCAACCGGCCGAAACATTAGGGAAAAAAAAAAAGGAAAATTCAAACACCATATACGAAATATAGAAAAAGATCCTTTATGAAGTATAGCTTTAAGGCACCATACCTTTTGCTTCAATAAATAAAAAAACTATTCACTTACCTTTTCTTTTTTCCACTGTAGAAAATTGCATGCGGGAATATAACATTTTGCACTATGCGTGCTTGTTTGGTTGGTGCTTGCTCCACGTTATAAACCCTTTCTCCTCCTAGCTTATCTTAGCTACTTCTTATATTTATGCTCTCAACTCTCAACTTCTCACCAACATTTATTTCTATGGCATTTGTTGAGGAACTTTCCTTTATTTTGCTTCTCCAACAAAAGAAATTTAGGGTTCCGTTTGGTTTGCAAGAAAAATTTGGTGGCCATTCAGTCTTGCTGTTGTTAAATTATGTCTTTTTAACAAATTCTTGAAGGCATGGATAGTCATTAATTTGTATCCATGCAAGGGGAATCAAGAGCTCCTGGTCCGATTATATATTTAATTTTATAGCTGCACAATCTGCTTCTGCTTCTTCTTCTTCTTCTTCATTCGGTTACTAATTAAGCACTTTCGAGTTTTATTTTGAGATTATGAGGATTTCTTCGGTGTCGAGTAATTAATTAATTATTTTCAGGAGTCATGGTGGTGTTGATGTTGTAATAATGGCCGTGAATGTTAGCAGTTTAATAGGTTTGCTGATATATATATATATGTAGGATGTGTTTGTAGCAGTTGCTAACGTGATGAGAGGATGCATTATTGTATTCGAGTGCTTCATGTAATAAAATTTCGAGTTTTATTATAATTAATTTCTACTCTTGTTCCATTTTCTTTATAAATAATCAATTTTTCATTGTTGATAAAAAAGAAAATTATAACTAATTAAGAAATTGAAAAACTTAAGATCACAATTTTGCCCAGAACATAAAAAATACTAATAATTAATATTGGAAGATGCATAATGGAAATAACGGTAATAACGAGAAAGAAATATGATTATGGAGTTCTTTCAACAATTTGTTATGTTTCTCTTTTGGCCAATTGTTCTATTCTTCGAAGTGACTACAAGTTAGTTAAGCAATATTCATCTGGACGGTTAATATATCTGGAAGATAATTTGCTAAGAACACCGGTGCAATATAGGGAAAAAAAAAGAGTTTGTTATGTATCTGCAATTTTTCTTACTAGAAGCGTACCATTTCTACAGGTGGCTAAGAACTCCATTAATACTTACTGTTTTGTCTCTTTAATATTTTGACCTATGTACAGTTTTATTATATAGTCTAAAACTCAAATTAAATGAAACCCAAAGAAAGAAAGAAAGTAGGCATCTGTTGTTGCTGACAATTTTTAAACATGACAAGCTGTTATAGCCATTCTTTTTTACTTACTACAATATTACTTTTCCTTCTTTAATCATCAAAAGATAATTTAGGTTGACTATGGGCTTATATTATGCCTACTCATCCCTCGACAGATTCTTTCAATTTATGTTTGTGATCTTACCTTTATAAGAAGCTTTAATTATTTCTTGATGCTAATTATAATCATTTCCCTATTTAGCTTTTTAAAACCTTAAATCATAACTAATGAATAAAGCACTTGTCCCGTCACTCCGACAGAGCCATATTAAATATGGAAATAAGACACAGTTAATATTATTCCAATGTCTTTTCGACCTTAATTAAGGAGATACATAATTAAGCTGTCAAAAAGTTTAAAACTTTCACATTATTGCATGCATTTCTTAAAAGGGATGAAGTAGATAGGCATATTTTTGTTGATTATTGGCTATCTATAGTCAAGAAATTGCGGTGGAGATGATGATGATGAAAAATGGGCACAATTCAACTTTGTAAATTAATGGAGTTGAAAAGACAAATAATATAATCTTTTCGTTTTTGTGTCAGTACGTAGCCAAGCATCTCACAGTACACTATTCAATTTGAAATCTCTTTTTGTTTTTCTTTTGTTGTTGGTGGCTATGTATTTATATTTTCTCATCTTATCATTTTTTTTTTTAAAGTCTTTTTGCATAAGGTAAAGTCTAACAGCAAATTTTAAACGGCTACAAATATGACAGGTTTTGAACCCACAGCTTCACTTAAGCCAGAAAAGCCTCTTACCAACTCATCTATACTTATGTTTTATCATCTTCTTTAATCATAACAATAAGTGACCACTCGCCACGAAAACTATATAAAGTCAATGTTTCCATTATTAGGCTGCAACAAGCTAGATTTTTAAAACAGTTTTGATAACATTTCGAAAAATTTGGCTACTTCATGGTTATATATATACATAGTTTGTAATTTGATCACATAATTATTTTTCTTTCATTTAATTATGTTCAAATTTTTGTATTGTATGTATAGAATTACTATATATATCTTCACATTCAAATTCATGCTGATGACTTCATAAAAGTGCATGACATATACAATTTGTTTTGCAATGTTATATGGACCATTGCACCTGCGATATAGTTAATAGTGATAAATGCATTTGCGATTTCCTAATATCTAGCTTGGATTTAAATTAGAAGGCATCAATAGAAGTCTAGCCGTGAGACTATTTTGGAAGGGAAAAAATGTTATAGTAAACAAAAAATTTGTGAAACCCAAGAGAGTAGCATGGCGGCAAAATATCTCTTTCCTAAGTCTGAGGTCCCGGGTTCGAAACTTATCAGAATTTCCTTTTACAATTTCACCCTAGAGTAAAATATTTATGTAAAAAAAACAAAAAATTTGTGAATATTATAAAAATTATATAAATTTAGTTTTCATAAAACTTTGCATTGCAATTGCAAATTATTATGCAATAAATCTGAAATTTTTTAAATTTCACTCTTGATAGTGGGCTAAAAGGAGGCTAATATAAATGACCCATTGTATTCTTCTATACATGATTTAAGTTTTAGGATTTTAAAAAATATTTGAAAATTTTATGTACATATCTAAGATTGTAATATAAATTATTTGGTAATTTAGTTAGGCATCCATAAAATATTTTAATAATATTTATTATGTTATCAACATTGAATGAGAAAAAAAAATTTATATATATATACATATATGAGTTTACTAACAGATCAAGAAACAGTGTGAGCTATACAGTAGGAGTAGTTATCCCCTAAGCATTAAATTAGTGCTAACAGTGTAGTTGATAGGAATTAAACTTGAAACCTTCACAACCTGATTGGCATAAAAGAGTAATAACTATCATCTGTAATTGGTTTGGTTTGATTTGATGTATGGGTGGTTATGAGTAGTTAAAAAATTTTAACTATAAACTATTCATATAAAATGGTACAAATTAAACTAGGACATGAGTATGTTCAAACTGTTCAAATTGCCATAACCCCTATTGTAATTTGGAAGAGTTATGGGTTGATAGCCAATAAAATGTCTTTTACTACTGAAAAAAAAGCCTATTTAGAACAAATCCAAAACTGTTCATGAATCGGACAAAACTATCCAATGAAGTGCTGGTTCAGATTCAAGCATTTTATTAACAGTTTAAAACTTACCTTGAGCAAGTGTTTGAACCAATAAAATATTATAACCTTATATATATATATATATATATATATATATATATATATATACCAAAAATGTTATTTTATTATATATTTCCTATAAAACATCGAAAAGTAATATTTACAAAGATTTTCTTTTTGTTCATATGAATCTGCTGGTGAACCGAAGGCTTAAATCGGGTTGAATTGTACCCGAATTCTCAAGACAAACTGACCGCGTATGACTAGGACAAATGAAAAGGGCAAACTAAACAAACAGCGCAATTAGATGTTTTTTATTATAAGGAAAATAGCATAAAAGAAAAAACCCCATAAACAATATTTTTCAATATACCATAAATAACCCTGCAGCTACCCCATTTACAGCAACCAACCACCAGACGGCTTCTTCATCAAAAAACCCTAGCCGCCGACCAGGCCAACTCTGCCGCCGCCAGATGAAGACGCCGGTGGTCGCACATTTGCTTTCAACTCCTCCTCTCCGCCACCGCTAGCATTTCATTTAGTCCCATCGACCTGACCACCATTGATCAGTTTCTTGGAACGGTGCATCCGCTTTCAACTCCTCCCATCCGCTTCTCCGCCACCGCTAGCATTTCATTCAATCGCATCA
>CATIWJ010153483.1:0-15175 GCA_949640765.1 Croton laevigatus | reverse complement strand
CTTTAGGTGAAAATAAACTCTGTTAATTCTTGTTTGGTGGCTAATAAAATTTAGGCAAATGACCTGTAATCATGTAAGGATTTCTTAGATTTTAACTTTGACCCAAAATTCTTCTGTTTCTCTCCTTTCCACTTTCCTTTTGACATGTTGAATAAGAACCGATTACTTAGTTTTGGATATTGGAATTCATAATTTGGGGATTTTTTATTTTTATGGTTCATGGGTTATTGTTAAAATTGTTTAAAGATTGAAGCTTTGCTTTGCTAGGAGTATGCCATGGTTGATCCCGAATGGATTTTTGATAATTCGGATTCATATTATTATTATTATTATTATTATTATTGCAGGATTTTGTCATTGTCATTTATAGTTATAGTTAGCTGTTTGAGAGCTTTAAATTGTGGAAATGAATAGATTTAAGAATAGGTTTTTCTGGGTTCTTTTGCTTCTTTTTGTTGTTTTAAATTTTGTACATTGTGTTGAGGATGAATATAGAGCAACGGGTAATCCTGCCTTGGCTCCTGTTGTGGCAGAGATGATTTATAATAGACTTTCAAATCTTAGCACAGTTTTTGGTAATGCTATATTAGAGACCTCTGATTTTTGTATAAAGAGTGTGTAAGTAGTAGTTTTTGCGAGCTTCTTCTTATACTACAAATTTTTTTTTTTTTTTTCATTAAATGCCCTTTTCTAAGGGTTAATCTTCATCTGTTTCAGGAAAAAGGACTGGAATGGGGCATTCAATTTTGACGGACGGTTGGAATTCATAACTAATTGTATAAAGAACACTAGAGGTATGAGCTTTAGAAAATCTAAATTGCAATTTCTTCATAATGTCTTCTATAATCTGGACACAAGAACACTATAGATTGGGGTGTTTACCAATGCTTATAAGTTAGTCAAATCTCCTTATAAGAAGTCTATTGATTTGTTTACCAGAATTTATTTCATGCTTATTTTCTGCCTATAAGCAGCTAAAAATAAGTAACAATTTGCTTTTTTTTTCTCTTATAAACAAAAAATGTTTGGCCAAGTAAAACACTATTATAACCTCGTTTATTTTAAAGAACTATGACATAATCATGTTGTTCATATTTAACTCCATCAGAATATGTTTTTTCCTTTATCATTTACTCAAAAACAACTCCTACTATCGTTTATAAGTTATTTATCAGACAACTTAAACATGTCTATTGTTCACCAGACGTTATTAACAAGTTTTGGTAAACGATTTACAACTTATTTTTAAGCGACTTATACTCCATAAGCAATAAGCCAATAAGCACTAGTTTTGATAAACACCCCCCAATTGTATATGCTTGTATGCTATAGTGGCTAATTTTAAAAAAGTTATGTTAATATATGAATTTCAAGTTGCTTATTGTTGTTTCCTTTGCTACGCTGAAAAAAGTTGCATGCTTATGGTTTTTAATCTAATTGCTCATTAACAAACAGACGTCACACACAGACTGTGTACAGCATCAGAAATCAAATTCTATTTCAGTAGTCACTTTACACAAGGAGCAACAGCAAGAACGAGACACTTAGAACCTAATAAAAATTGCAATATGAGCTCTTGGCCTTCTGGATGTGAACCAGGATGGTCTTGTGCTGTTAAACATCAAAAGAAAGTTGAACTCGAAAATCTAAAGGAAATTCCTGTTAGAACAGATGACTGTAAGCCTTGTTGCGAGGGGTTCTTCTGCCCACCGGGTCTCACTTGCATGATACGTAAGTTCATGTTATGATCTTTGATGCAAATTAGAGTCTATATAAATGAAATTTTCAGGTTATTTAAGATGTTCATATCCAATACAGTCATTATTTTTTCTTCTTTAAATGAAGCTTGCCCTTTAGGTTCTTATTGTCCAGTAGCAAAGCTCAATAAAACAACCGGAGTTTGTGAGCCGTAAGTTAATTTGTTTGTTTTTGAAATTTTATTCAATATTCCCTTCCCTTGATTATACGGTGAATTTATATTTATTAGTAGAAAAAAAATTGCAGATATAGTTACCAAATACGTCCTGGACATCACAATCATACGTGCGGTAGTGCAGATGCTTGGTCTCATCTGGGTGATAATGACATATTTTGTCCACCAGGATCATACTGCCCGACGACGATACTTAAACTTCCTTGCAGTAGTGGGTATTGCTTTCTATCCTGAAACCTTCTTCTAATTGCTTGGAGCATATAATTACTCTCTTCATTATTGTCAAAAACTCTGAATTAGTCGTCTTCATGCACGATTTACTAACTTCTGTGTTTTTATGCACAGACATTATTGTATGAGAGGTTCCACCTATGAAAAATGTAAGCATTTGGCTTTTTTTTTTTTTTGCCATTGAACCTCATTTCTTACTTCTATCAAAAGGATTCATATAATTGATATGGAATTCCTGATTTTCTCTGGAAAGGGAAAGAAAAAGAAGCACTTGGCACTAATATACTGTATACTGAAGCTAATAGAAATGATCTGTGAAGACATTTAGGATGAAGATTCAAAATTTCTTAAATAAAAGAAATAAACAAGCTAGAGTAAAGTAATTCAAATGGGTGTCAAATAATTATTTGATTAGTGTCTTTATATCCGTTTTTCTCTGATGCATATTCCATTTTGTGGATTTCCAATCTTTAAATACCATGCACACATAATATGTTTTAACTTAGATCATCCTATACCTTTTATAGTTTATCTATTCTTTTAACTATCGTTCGACATTTTTGTTTTCTGACATAAGGTATAGATATTTGATTATGGAGTTTTATAAATCTGTTTTGCAGCATGCTTCAAGTTGACTACATGTAAACCAAATACTGCTAATCAAAATCTTCATGCATATGGGATCATCCTCATTGTAAGTCACTGTTTGATGTGAGATTGAAAAATCGACAAAATTTGCTGTAATATATCAAAACTTACTAATAATGCTATACTTATGTTCTTCGGTATTTGCTTGTGTAGGTCACACTGACTATGCTGCTTCTGATTATTGTTAACTGCTCTGACCAAGCTCTCTCTACACGAGAAAGAAGAGCAGCTCAACAAAGAGAAGCTGCAATAAGGCAAGCAAAAGAAACAGCACATGCACGTGAGATGTGGAAAAGTGCAAAAGACAGTGCCAAGAACAATATGGTTGGATTGCGAGAACAGCTATCTAGGACATTTTCCAGGCAAAAGTCTAAAATGCCATCAGAGCAATCTAACCAACCATCTGTAGCAACAGTGCATACAAAAGAACCAAGTAACCTTGCGAAAATAATGCGTAGTATTGAGGATGATCCACATAGCCAAAAGGGGTTTAATTTTGAGATTGGTGATAAACACTCAAAAAAGCATTCGCCAAAGGGTAAAATATTGCATACTCACAGCCAAATTTTTAAGTATGCTTATGGCCAACTTGAGAAGGAGAAAGCTATGCAGGAACAACAAAAGAACCTGACCTTCTCAGGGGTAATATCAATGGCTGCCAATGCTGAGATCAAGACTAGACCAATGATAGAGATTGCTTTTAAAGATTTAACTCTCACTTTGAATGGAAAAAAGAGACATCTTTTTAGGTGTGTCACTGGGAAAATCATGCCAGGCCGAATTTCTGCTGTTATGGGTCCGTCTGGAGCAGGCAAGACAACATTTCTTTCTGCTTTAGCTGGAAAAGTGACCGGCTGTACTATGACAGGTTCAATTCTTATAAATGGGAGAAATGATTCCATTCATTCTTATAAAAAAATCATTGGTTTTGTGCCACAAGATGATATTGTTCATGGCAACTTAACAGTGGAAGAGAATCTACGATTTAGCGCAAAGTGCAGGTAAGCAAGATTTCCATTTGATTAAAAAATTCCTTTTTCTCTTCAAATGTCAACTTCCACCATATGATTTATATCTTATGTTCCTGTCAATTTTATTCTGATTGGTGTCCTATTTTTCTTGTTGGGTTCCTTCATACTGGAGATTATGTGCTGATATGACAAAGGCTGACAAAGTTCTGGTTATTGAAAGAGTTATTGAGGCCTTGGGATTACAGGCCATTAGAGATTCTTTAGTAGGAACAGTGGAAAAGCGAGGCATTTCGGGAGGCCAAAGGAAACGTGTAAATGTTGGGCTCGAAATGGTCATGGAACCTTCATTATTGATTTTGGATGAACCCACGTCAGGTTTGGACAGCGCATCTTCAATGTTACTTCTAAGAGCACTACGACGTGAAGCACTTGAAGGGGTGAATGTCAGCATGGTAGTTCATCAGCCTAGGTATCTTCTCTTTCTGTTTAACCTTTGATCCAAATGTTACAAATTTACTTGATGCCATGACTTGTCACTTCTTGAATTGTTACAAATTTTCAATAAGATCATCATAAAAATGCACATAAATATGGGCAGAATTTTGATGTCTAATTTCTTTTGTTCCAGCTATTCCTTGTTCAAGATGTTTGATGATTTAATACTTCTAGCAAAAGGCGGTCTTACCGTGTATCTTGGATCCACAAAGAAAGTTGAAGAATACTTTTCTGGAATCGGGATTACGGTACCAGATCGCGTGACTCCTCCTGACCATTACATTGACATTCTCGAAGGAATAATTAAACCAAACTCAAACATAACTCACGAACAACTTCCTGTAAGATGGATGCTACATAATGAGTATCCAGTGCCTCCAGATATGCTACAATATGCAGGCTCACTTGATAAAACCTCAGCACTGGATGGTGAAGATCTTGGACAATTTTTCACCGGAGATTCATGGGGCGATGTGAGTTCTAATGTTGAGATAAACCTAGATAAAATGCACAGCAAGAAAGCTAAGGATTTATCAAACAGGAGGACTCCTAGCGTAGCCCACCAGTTCAGATATTTCCTTGGCAGGTATTATATCCATTTTTCTTCAAAACAGACCAAAACTTTGAAGACAGTGTATGAGAAATCTACCTCTCTTTCAAGTCTGTAAAATGACCATTTTTGCATTGAAATTCTCTCAGAGTTGGCAAGCAACGGCTACGAGAAGCTAAACTACAAGCAGTTGATTATGTGATTCTATTACTAGCTGGAGCTTGCTTAGGAACTCTTACTAAAGTGGATGATGAAGCATTCGGATATACTGGCTATACTTTTACAGTCATTGCCATTTGTAAGTAATCATAAAGATTAAGGGTACCAGTAGTTCTAAAGCAGATTTTGCTAATGCCATTGCAAGTGCAGCCACTCTTTTGTAATTCCAAACTTAATTGTCTGATATGTTATTAGCAAAATCTGCTTTGGAAATAGCAGTGCCAAGATTAGTTATGAAGTTGTTAAATTTGATGCACTCCATCTAATGCTTTCTTCTTCTTTTTTTCCCTTTAATTTAATTTTGCAGCATTGCTATGCAAGATTTCAGCTTTAAGAACATTTTCGCTTGACAAATTACATTATTCTAGAGAAAGTGCTGGAGGAGTTAGCAGTCTAGCTTATTTCTTGTCAAAAGATACAATTGATCATTTCAATACAGGCGTTAAACCTCTGGTTTATTTATCTATGTTCTACTTCTTCAACAATCCTAGATCAACTTTCTCAGACAATTACATCGTTTTGGTTTGCCTCGTGTATTGTGTGACCGGTATAGCTTATATATTCGCCATTTACCTACCTACAAGTCCTGCTCAATTGGTACATTCTTGAACATTTTCCTAATCTTGTTCCTTAATCACTCAATTATGAATAGATTTTGGAGGTGTTTAACAAAATTGATGCTTATTGTTTTTTTGCTTATAGAGTATAAATTGCTCAAAAATAAGTTATATATCGTTTACCAAAACTGATTGATAAACGGTTGATATGCAATAGACTTGTTTACTTGAGTTATCTAATAAATAACTTATAACAACAGTAAAGTTATTTGCGGGAAAAGGATAAAAGAAAAAACATATTTTGATAGAGTTAAATATGAATAACACTTTTATGTTATAGTTTTTAAAAATAAATGACCGTATAATAGTCAAACCTCAAGTGCTTATAAATTTTAAGAAAAAAAAAAGGTAGTAAATTGCTGCTTATTTTTGAACTGTTTATAAGTAGAAAATAAGTTTTGGTAAATATGTTAGCAAACTGCTTACTATTTTTTTTTATCAATGTTAGTTTTCTAGCTAATTTGCCTCTTTTCATGCAAATATAGTGGGCAGTACTTATGCCGGTCGTTCTGACACTTGTTGCAACTCAAGAACAACAGAATAAACTAGTGAAGTATCTGGGAAATTTATGCTACCCCAAATGGGCAATGGAAGCTTTTATCATTGCAAATGCAGAAAGGTTAGTTCTTGAACACCCTAAGAAATTTTGAAATTTTTTGCACGAGTCGAACCTCAAATAGCTTATGACAATGTTTTATTATAGGTACTCTGGTGTCTGGCTAATAACACGGTGCCATTCGTTAGTCGAAAATGGATACGATCTTGGTCACCGGAATCTTTGCCTAGAGCTTCTTGTTGTTACCGGAATTTTAAGCCGTTTTATCGCTTACTTTCTGTTGGTTACCTTCCAACAGCATTAACATGGAAAAACTGCCATTGTATTTTACTGTACAGAAAGGATCAAAGAAGTCCTGCTTTGATACTTATTTGTATTATAAAAATGACAGTAAGAAAAAGAAAGAACAGTAGAAGGATTAGTCAGTTTAGATTAAGGTGTAATTATTTAATTACCCAAGATTAGGATTTAATGATCATTTTCCTTTTGTGGTTGTAATGTGATTATTGTTTTAGACAAATCTAGGAAACCGACACATTTTCAGGAAAGAAGAACATGAAGTGAAATGAAATTGTTATGATTTTAATTTAATTTACATTTCAAACATTTTGTTCTATTTTCTTAATACAAAAATATACAAAAGCAAGTTTAACTTTTTTTTGCAAATTGCATCATTTTTTTAATGCCAAGCTAACAATGCTATTACAAGCTTAACTTCATTTGAGTGTTATTTGATTGGAAGAATGGGGTGGCCAAGTGGTAGAGCTTTGGAGATTAAGCCCAAGAGATGCAGGTTCAACGCTCAACAAATAGAAAGAAACCCCCTCCCATTTAGATGCATGAGTTATATGTGTGCGTATATACCTAAGTAAAAAAACGAAAAAAGAGGATGCTATTTGATTTGAGCTCATTTCAAGCTTTAGAGATAATGTTTGAATTCAAATTTTTAAACATTAATGTCTATCAGCCACATAATTATTTGCAATTTCCATCTTAGGTCAAAATGTAATCCACATTCACATAGATGTTACTTTTTTTTTTTTTTAACAGAGATGTTACTATTCTACTTTCTCTAAAAAATTTGTGTATAATTATTTCTTAACGTTTTTATTAATAACAAAATTATATTTTTAATTTTTTAAATATATTGATGTTTCTGGGCTACAATGATATATTACGGTTCAAGGCCCAAAAAAAGCAAAGGCCCATGATATTTTTTTTTTAAAAATAAAAATACTGAACTGCCACTGAAAGCTAACAGCTCAGCTCAGGTAGAAAAAAAACCAGGAAAAACGAGAAATGATGAAATCAGCGTTTCGAAACGTCTACTTCTCCTTCTCTCGCTCCTTAAACCCTACTCTCAACCTCTACCCCATTTCTCACACACTCCCTTTCATTTCAACCTCTTTTGCCCTCCGATTCTTCGTTTCTTCTCCACAAAACGAACAGTTTCGCTCTTGCTGCTCCTCTTCGTCATCAATGGCGGGCACGAACTCTTCTTCTTCTCCTCCGTCTCTCGAGAACCAATTCAAGCAGTTCCGAACTCAACTAGATGAATCCGGAAGCTTACGCGAGAAGATTCGAACAGTCGTGGTAGAAATCGAGTCCGCTGCCAGATTAATGCACGCTAGTCTCCTTCTTGTCCACCAGTCCCGACCTGTTTCAGGTATTCATCATATTAATTGCATTGCTTTCAATTTTGTCCTTTTTTCATTTCTAATTTTGCTTCGTAATTCCCGTCTGTAGAGGTTGTGGAAGAAGGTAAAGCTCAAATTGAAGTTCTAAAAGGACTGTATAATCAACTTGCAGAAATTATTCGTGGTTGTCCCGATCAATATTACCGGTGAGATTAATTTTGGAATTTTGAATTTAGTAGGCAGGTGTATTTATTTATTTATTTATTTTTTTGTAAGGTATCATGGAGATTGGAGAAGTGAAACACAGACTGTAGTTTCTATGCTGGCTTTTCTGCACTGGTTAGAGACTGGAGATTTGCTTTTGCATTCTGAAGCTGAGGAAAAGCTTGGGAGTATGATTCATTAGTATTATTATTTTGATTTTAATGTATTGAAATTACGATTCATTGTTGCTGAATCTTTGTTCTTTCTTGTTGTTTTTTGATGCAGTGAATAGTTCAGATTTTGGTTTGGACATTGAGGACTATCTTATTGGTAAGCAATATCATTGAATTCTTTATAAATTTTGTTGTTGTGTTGAGATCCTTTTCCATGTTTTAGATTTGTGATGTGGTGTTTGATATCTACTGGTTTAGCCATTTAGGAGTTGTAATTTCAGTAAAGTTGTGTTTCCTTGGAAATTGCAGGTAATCTGCATTTTAAAGGTTGCTATATTTATTCTCCTAAACCGAATATAAATATTTGTGAATACATGTTATTGCATTGACATCTAAAGTTTAAACAGTCTTGCGAAGTATTTGTTTGGCTATTAGGTGGGTATTATTGTGGATGCATTTGTTGTTTTAGCTTGTCCGGATAATGTTCGAGTAATTATAAAAGTTCCTGTGTTGAGCCACAAGGTGTCACTTTACTCTTTGGGTGGTTTGTCTTGTTTATATGAGGGTATTCTTGGGTTCGAACCCCATAATTCCCCTACCCCGTTGTAACTATCGTAAAAAATAAAAAACAATTTCCAGCTTTTTTGGTTCTGGAAATCATAACTCTTCTTGAATCAATGACTTGGACTAATTCTTGATTGCAAACATGAAGAAAAATAACATGATATTCTCTCACCAGAAAATATTAATGGTGGAATGTTTCTGTTCATGCAGGTGTTTGCTTCATGTCAAATGAAATGGTGAACACTTGTGCCTGATATCGCTTATCTTATGCAGCAGGGAGTAGACTGAGTTTTATGGAAATTTTTTGGAGGATTGGCGGTTGTTGTATTATTGATTAAAACTCCTATAGGAGAAAACTATACTCCAATAGTCAGAATGTCGGGTTCTAATAAAACTGGCTCATTATGCTGTGTGTTGAATCTTTGCAGCCTAGATATGTGGTGAACCGAGTAACTGCTGGAGACTATGATTGCCCGAGAAAGGTTTTGAAGTTCTTAACAGATCTTCATGCAGCCTTTCGCATGCTAAATTTCCGGAATGATTTCCTGCGCAAGAAGTTTGACGGTAGCTATTCATTATCCGTTTCTTCTTTTCCCTATTCAGATATGAACTGCTTTGAACTCCTTACTCATCTTTTTTGCAGGTATGAAATATGACTTAAGAAGAGTTGAGGAAGTGTTTTACGATGTGAAGATTCGAGGTCTGGCAGTCAATGGCAACTCAACAGCAAACAAAGGAGTTGAAGAAGGTCAGTCATAAACTATAAAGTCATAACATACTATCTGTTGACTCATTCTCTGGTTATCTCGAATTCCTTTTGTTTTGTATATTCACTCTTTTCTAGAGAAATATCAACCATTGACAAAATGATAATCCAGATTTTTGTTCACTGTGAACTGCAGCATTCATAAATTACAATAATCTAATCTAATTTGACTCTACATTACAAATCATGAGCAGAGTATCATACCTTTTCTTTTTTTTTAATGATACAAAATAGTCTGATACAAAATAGTCGAATTTTAAACACTACAATCTATTTACAGATATGAGATGGTCACATATTATCACCCATGTGTAGGGTTGAGCACGGGGCGGGTTCGGAGTGGATTTCCTTAAACCCACCCCCGCCCCCGCCCCGCTCATGCAAAAGGTGCCCCACGGCCTGCCCAGCTGCGGATCGGGTTTTTCGGGTAACGGATCGGGGAGGACATATGTGGGTTTATCTGCGGATAAATCCTCGGGTTTTTTCGCGGGTTTATCCACGGGTTTTTAATTTTTACTCTTTTTTTTTCAAATTTAAATGCAAAACCAAATTTAAAAAAAAAAAATCCAAACATCAATTCTTTTCATACATTGAAATTGTCTCTAAAAATACACAAATTAAAAAAACATAGACAAATTGCAATCAAATTAAAAGTCATTTTTAGATAATTTCTTCCACATTTTGATCGTCATCAACATCAATATCGTCAAGAATTGTCTCAAATGTTGAACCTTCCGGGGGATTTGAAGAACCTAAAATAAAGCATACATAAATATTTATTTACTAACATGTAATGAAAAGTAAAGAACCAAACACATAATTCTGAAGGAAAAGGAGGCTCACATCAGATATTTCACATTCATTCCAATTAAACAATAAAGAAACCGTTGGAACAGCAAAGAAAATAATTCAAACAGAGTTTCTTCATATTATTTTCATTAAAATAAAGAACCAAACACATAATTCTGAAGGAAAAGGAAGCATACATCAGATATTCCACATTCATTCCAATTAAACAGTAAAGAAACCGTTGGAACAGCAATAGCAGCAACAGAAAGCAAAGAAAATAATTCAAAGCTCAATGTCAACTCACAGATGATTCAGAAGAGAGAAGAACCAAATAGATAATTCAGTATAAAGAGGCAGATCAAATATTCCTTTGAATCAGACAAGAAAGAAACTACTGGATCATATTCGTAGCCTAAAAAAGAAAAAAGAACCAAACACAAATTTAACTGTGACAGAAACAGAATTATCTAAAGGAGTGAGATATTCATTCAAATCAATTTTTTTTTTTTTGTTTGGATATATTTAAGACAACCCCAAGAAAGAAACCACCAGAACAACAATGGCGGCATCAAAATAAAGAACCAAACAGATAATTCTGAAGATAGAGGAGGCTTAGATTAGATATTCCATACTCAAATCAAATCCAATTTTAAAAATGAAATAAGAAGAAAAAAAAAAGAGAGAGAGAAGTCGGGCTTACCTCGGCGTAGGGAAGCGACAATGAAGCTGTGGCGGTGGAGTAGGGTGGTGGTGGTGGCGTTCAATGTGGAGCTGCGATGGAGGCGAACAGATGGAGAAGAAATGAAAGAGGGATCACACACTCAAATCAAATCCAGGTTTAAAAACGAAATAAGAAGAAAAACAAAGATAGAGAGAAGTCGGGCTTACTTGAGAGAGAAGCGGCGGTGAGGCGGAGTGAAGCTGCGGTTTAGCGGAGTGAAGCTGCGGTTCAGCGGAGGGAAGCTGCGGCGGTGGAGTTGGGTGGTGATGGTGGCGTTCGATATGGAGCTGCTCTGCGATGGAGGTGAGTAGATGGAGAAGAAAGGAAAGAGAGGTTGCGGCTGCAAGTGGAGAAATGAGATGAAATATTAGGTTTTGATATAAACTATTATAAATTACAAAATTGCCACTGAACGGGGCGGGTTGACCAAAACTCGTCCCTGCCCCGAATCCGATGCGGGTTTTAATTTTCAAACCCATCCCCGCCCCGAAATCCAACGGATCAGGAAAAATCATCCTGGCGCGGGTCGAATTAGCAGATATTCCCAACGGATCAATGTCCTTGCTCAACCCTACCCCTGTGCTAAGCGATTTTCATTGCGATCTTATTTAGTTTTGGATGTCAATTTATAATTTAGTTTTTTAAAAATTAAAAAAAAAAAAAGAATTTGTGAGAAGCCTGGCTACGTGGAGATGCCTATGTGGCATGGTCAATATCTCGTCACCATGTGAGAAGTGCCACGTCATCAGTCCACGGAGCTCCGCCGCTGCGTAGCACATAGCAACTCATTTGCTCCATTTCAAATAAATGAGCAACTTATTTGAACAATTAACACAGCTGAGCAATTCATTTGGAAAAAAAAAAAAAATTGTTGGGCAACTCAAACAGAAAAGGTACCAAAGTTGAGGCAACCAAAATTATCAATACCCCTAATGAAATATATACGTATGGTCCTATTAATGGGGTCTTGTCGGCAGCAGTAGTTGCAAAATTTTATTGCTTTTACTACTATTTGTTTTGCTTCTAATCAAAACAACGTCGTCTTATCTTTTCACGGAGTCAACTAGTAAGAAAAAAGTAGTAATGATATTCTGTCCCACACTCACTGTCTTCTGCGATAGCCGTTTTCATAGACCAGCACTAACTTTTATTTTTTTTAAAAAAAGAAAAATTCTTAGCTTGTGTCTTTTTACAGATTAATTTATCCTTTGTTTCAACTATTAACTAATAGATGTCATAATCATATCATATTTTTATTCTGCATGTTATAATTATTTTGAATAGATTTATTAGTTGTTTTGTTTTCAATTTGTTAAAAAGTTAAAATAACTTCTGAAGCTTATATCTAAAGCCATTTAAACAAAACAAAATACTACCTTCGTGTCTTTAATGCTTTTTAGTATTTGAAAATAAGCGAGAGTTTTAATTTTTTTTATTAAATTAGGATAATTATGCATGTTGTCTTATAGTGGATGTAATTTATCTTTAGTATATGTAGAGTTCACTTTTTTATATTAAGTGAATATGAGTTATTATTTTTTTAAGGGTAGAATGAAAAGAAAATTATATAAAAAATGAAGGATAAATAGTAAAAGTCTCAATTAAAAAAGAACGGAGATAGTAGTCAAATATTTAAGATCAATAGTAATTTTTTAACCCAATTTATAATTTTAAAAGAAAAATAAAATTACATTAGTTTGTGAAAGTTGAGTCTCTAGAAAAGTTTGCATTGCATTTTTATATTACATTTAATGTCTTAAATTTGGTTTTAGGTTGCAAATTAAACCGTGTATAAGTAATTATATATAATTTTTACAATTTTGAGACTTTAATTTAAGTAGGAATTTTTTAATGTAATTTAATTGAGGAAAAAATTAGTTTGTCCTTAATTTTGTATAATATTAGTAATATTTAATCCTTGCATTTTGAGAATATACTAAAAAAAAATTTATATTTTATTTTTGAAAGTCCGTCCGTTCGAAATCTAAAAAAATATTATTAATTTAGATTTTATAAGAGGTAAAACATGTATAAATTAATTAAATTTTTTTAAAAAAAAAAAATTTAGACGAAATGACCTTTTAGTTAAAAAAACAAAATATAGGTTCTAAATATTTGCATTATACAAAATCGAGGGACTAATTAATGTCTTCCCTTTTATTTCGTTTATAAATTTACATAATTAAAACGGAAAGGTTGAATAGAGGAAACCTACCAAACCTTTGAAAGAAGAACCTGAAACTACCAATTATTAATAAGTCTTTGTCTTGTACATTATTGAACAAGAAACCTACTTTTTTTTTTTCTTTTAACAAAGATTAAATATTATTTCATTTCATTTAGAAATATTACAACGTAATAGTTGGAGCTGAGGATATTGATTACAAGAAAAACTATCAATTAAGGATGCTCTAGCTAGAAAATGAGCTACAAGATTAGTAGACCTGTGCGTATAAACACAATGAATAGAAGGATAAGCATGAAGCATTTCCTTGATCTCTTCAATTAAATCTATTATGTAATATCCGACCTGATTATCTCCATTTATGCCATCAACCACCAATTTACAATCTGTTTCAACTATGCACCATTTCCATTGCTTCTGTCTACAAAGATCCAGAGCTAATTTAATCGCTAGTGCTTCCAATAGAGTCGGATTTAGTAAAAAAGGGTATTTGGCTATTCTTCAATCAACCAGATTACAACCAGATTACAATTCGAATTTCTCACCACTACAGCACAAGATCCTACTCTATTTCTTCCATCTATAGCAGCATCAACATTCAATTTTAAGCATCTATAAGAAGGAGGAATCCATCTTACCTGCATCAAGCTTCTGGATAAAAGAGTAGAATTGGACTGAATAGATGCTGCGGTAACATTCCCCTCACTGTTATTGGCCTCATCAAATTCATACCAGTTGGCTAAGCCAAACTCATCGCTTCATTTGCAGACAAGAAACCTACTTATTCCATAGAAAAAAGGCCTCATTATAAAATTTCATATCATGAAACGCTGACATTTCCTTGTAAAAATTTTATTTATAATCTTGTAGTAATCATAAGGTTACGTTAATCTTATGTAACGTGTCAGAACTGCTACTTGGCTCGAGGCTCGAGATTCTTTAGCCGCTCATATAGGTTTTTATAATCTAATTGGGACTTTGATTGGTGACCCTACTATACTAACCAATCGAACCCTATTATTAGGCTACATTACTAGGGATTTTCCATATTTTGTTTTCTTTTCAATTGATTTTTTTCGTGATATTGATAATGACTGAAGTCTGAAGCTGTAAGAAGATGAGGGCGAGATAGTTGAAGAATAATGCCTTGCTTGATACAGTGCACAGAAAGCTCTTATATATAATGAAATTAGGCTAAACATATTCACAACTACTACTATCTTATTGAGAAGGTATGCTAGCTGTACATTTCTAAGAATATGTACATAATATATTGTCAAGCATATTGGTGACAATTATGCTAATAAATTTATATCCTCTAGTAGGAGCAAAGGGTGCGTGTAGGGCAACCATTTATCAAATTTTTAGAATCGAACCATGGTTTGAGATTTTTCTAAAACGGTAAAGTTTGTTTAAACCGAATTGATGATTTCGTTTATCATTCAAGGAGCGGGCATGAACTCCATTACCTATTCGGGTTTTAGGTGGGATACTTTCAACCTTCCACACTTAGTATGTTTAACTAGAACTGAAAGGCAATTATTCGGGATATTGAAAATTTTGGTGTGTTTGGGAATAATAATTCCCTCTTTGGTGTGAAAAATGAAAAAATTCCCGTTTTGGTGTGGTCAGCTTTTTCATTGCGCCACTTTGAGTGGAGCAATGGCTCATTGCGCCATTTGGAGTGGCAAAATGTGCCATTGCTCCACTCCAAGTGGAGAAATGGTCTCCACATAGGCAAAAAGTACACCAAAGTTGTAAATTCTTTTCATTCTACACCAAAAACCGGATTTTTCACCTTTTCACACCAAATTGGGAAATAAAATACAATTGCTAGCTTGCCAAGAGATAACAAAACAGATAGTAATATACATGGTGCTCCTTTTCTTTTTTCCCTTTTATTTTTTTTAAAAAAA
>CATIWJ010153472.1:0-10257 GCA_949640765.1 Croton laevigatus | reverse complement strand
TAGTGGCATGTATATAATAAAATAAATACTCCCAAATAAAATATAGTACATATGAACCTTAGAATTTCTAAAATGGTAAAGTAACTTAGATTTGTGTAATGTTTGTATTTGAAGTGTTTATTTTTGTTTTATTTGAGGAGTGAGGGTATAAGGAGGTTGCCGAAGTGTTTAAGTGATTTTCGTGTAAGGGTGTGAATGGGTTACTATTCACACATTTTTAAGGAAAACTACATGTGTAGTGAAGCTCTGGCGAAATTTCTGTAAAATTGGACTAAAAATTTGGCTAAGTAAAAATCAAATGGAAATGAGTAAGGTATAAATCAAATGAAAAACAAAGACCAGATCTTTAAGGCACATATCAATAGGTAGCATTCGATCGATGCCTTCCTATTAGACCGAGATGGGGTGTTACAGGAGCATTGTAATAGTATATTAAGTAATGTTAGATCCTAGTTATTTATGGATGTGATGATATAGAAGTGCATGTGTTTGTTATGGAGGAGGATATAAGGGGGCTATTATAAAAGTGCTATTTTGTTGAATGTATGAATGATTGAGCTAATACACACACACACACACAAGGCGACGATGTAGGATGATCGACTCTTAACCGTGATGTAACATTTCTTCTAGACTCATTCGTGGGCCTAGAAGAGGTGTTACAACTCTCATATAGAATCTTGCAAATTTTGACATCTCCTCTCTCGATGATCTCTTAGATGAAGTGATATATCCTGAGTATATGTTTGGATTTTTTGTGTGACCAGGGATCCTTAGCCTGTGCAATGGCTCCGTTATTGTCACAAAATAGTTCAATTGGATCAAAGACGCTTGGGACAACTCCTAGTCCATTAATGAACTTTTGAACCCAAACTTCCTCTTATGTTGCTTATAAAGCAGTGATATACTCAGACTCTGTAGTTGAATTAGTAACAGTATCCTGCTTTGAGCTCTTCTAGCTTACATCACCTTCATTCAAACAAAACACAAAAACCTGATTGAGATTGTGAATCCTCAGTGCAAGTCTAGAGCATTATTGGCACAACCACTTACTACGTGTAACACCCCATCTGAGCCCTATATAGACCCAGTGGAATGCTATATTTCATAAATAACCTTGATTAACTTTCATACTTAATCTTTTTAAAGGTCGTATTTTATAAAAATTTCATTAGATTTTCCCCATAACTAAAATTTTTCCTAAGAAATTATGAATAGTAATTTTCTCACATTGCATCGCAATTCACAATACAACACAAACACTTCTAAATATTAACCTTATACCCTCACTCCACCTACAAATAGAATTCACACTTCTATTGCCGGCAATATCCTAACCTTAGGTCTGGCAGTCGACTTCTGATGAAGTTTCTGACATGCTTTGGCGGTCTTCTTGCTCCGGTTTAGGTAAATATCAGTTCTCCTCTTTCTTAGTTTTGATTTGATGTAAAGTTTGCTTACATTGAGTCAGTTTTCCGACATGTTGATTTTCCAGCAAAGACCGGAATGTTTTTAGGATTTTCCGGCCAAATGGCTCGGAACCATTAGAGATAGATATATTTTTGGAACCCTTGAACTAAGATGAACCTATGGATGTGCTTTGTGTGAAATTCTGTTAATGTTTGCAGTTTTCAGCGACCTAAATATTTTGCCGCCGGTGACTGGAATATTCCAGCCGACTAGCGATTTTCAAATAGGACCTTTAACGCATCGTTTTGGCGTTCTGAACCCAAAAATGGACTCTGTTTGACGAACCAAGAACCGGAATAACCAATAACACAAATATCATAAAATAACTAAATGATAAATGGAGTTAAGTAATAAAAATGAATAAAAGGCTAATAAGGCAAATGAATAAGAAAATAATAATGGGTACTAGTTAGAAAGGTCGTATTAACTAGAGTAATCAAACTTGGACAAATGGTTATCGAACATAAACTAGATAATAATCAAAGGACATGTTACCATGATTAGTTAGTAATTAAATGAGTGGACGAACAAGGTAGATGGATAATAATAATAATAATAATAATGGTTATTTAACGATAGAATTTAAAAAAGAAATAGGTGAGTATAACTTTGCTAATCCAACATTGAATAAAGAAATAAATAAAGTGATTAAGAATTTAGTAACAAAGAATGGAATTAGAGCGATAATGAGATTAATTAGGATTGAATAATGAAAGGTAATTAAACTAGTTAATAATTAGGGAATTACTGCACAAATGGTTAAAGATTATCATTAAAGTAGTTAAAGCATAAACGAGGTGAATTAGAGTGCGCAGTAAGCGTAGTAGAAATAATAGGCTTAGGTGTGAGATTTATAAACAAATTAAATAAGGGATTAATCAAGTTTGAAATTCAATGGTTTAGTTAGCGATGGGATTTAACCAAGACACGGAAGACATTAGAAGAGGCGTACGACAGGCATGACATCAGATCAGGTTTGATACTTTACCCTTACTCGACGTGCTATGAATATGTGCTATGATGTGTTATGATGCCATGTTTGTGCACTACTTGCTATCTATATTGGCATGAACTCTTGTTGTGTGGTATTTATAATTATTTGAGTAAAGTATACACTGAGCCTATCACTTAGTAAGTTAGTGTTTACCAACTTGTAGGTTGCGAAAAGTAAGAAAGAATCAACTTAGCTAATCTACAACGGAGCTACCTGAAGCTAGAGTAATGTGGCATATACTGATGAATTGTAAAAGTTAAAGTATAATTTGTAAAAGGGATAAATACTATTTTGGCATTAGGTTTTGGTCATAAATACTATTTTACATCACATTTTGGAAGATGTGCTAAAACTCACGAACTGTTTGGTCAAAAATACTAATATAGCACCACGTCATTAAATTTTACACATTTTCCGTTAAAAATTAACTACGCGGTGCTATATTAGTATTTTTGGCCAAACTGTTCGTGAGTTTTAGCACATTTGCCAAAATATGATGTAAAATAGTATTTATAACCAAAACATAATGCTAAAATAGTATTTATCCCTTTGTAAAAAGATTTTTATATTCTGTAATATAATATTATTATGAAAAAAAAGAGAGAATTTGTTCTGTATATCGTACATAATACACGTGTAACTCTCTTATAGGCCTACTTCGGTAAGCTTATAAGGGGTGTTACACTCCTCTCCCTGATACTCCTGTAGCTTGAGGTGGGAGGGGAGCAAGTAACTGCTCCTGACTAAGGTTAATTAGCTAAGGGTTTTATTGTAGGATTTGGCCGAGCAAGCCGAGTAGTTTTTCCTGAGTGAAAGGTTAGGAGGAGGTAGGGTTTGAGGCTATAGCCCCAGTGGAGTGCAAATTGTTTGGGTGGAAAGTTGTGGGTGAGTTGAGTTAATAGGACTATGGCTTGCCGACCCCTATAGGAAAAGTATTACCTTCGGGGCAGCGACACATAAGTTTGAATGTAGGGTGTATGAGGGTGGAATAAGTCATGTCCTAAAGGGTACCGAGGTGCTTACCCCCTAGGGGAGAGGTGGAGGAAAATAAGGACACATAGACTGTTAGTCCTGACTATCTTGAGTATTTCTATTCTTGTTTGGACTCATGGTTTCTTTTTATGTAGCTAGTAATTTGAATATCAAATAGTACATTCGTCCACGCTGGCCACACCAATGAAAGCCTGAAATATGATTAGGCATGATGTTGGCCTTATATAGGCAGTGAAGCCTCAAAAACCCCGCGTCTAATGGGAATCAAGGGGTCCCTTGAATCTCAGAGCCCAAGAGGCCCTTAGATTTTTGAGGTCTTGCAACCCAACCAAAAAGCGAGATCGAGGTCAGTTAGGCGACCTCTGCCCTTGCCCAGACAATAGTGACATCTTCCCTAGACTAGGTAGATGCAGCCTTACCTTAAGTCCAAGCGAAGGCGACCTCCTCTCAGACTAAGCGTGAGGCGACCACACCGTTTGAGGGGCTCAGACATAGAAGAGACTTACAAGATGCTAGTTTAATGACCAGTCATTGCCTAAGCCCCTTTACTCAAATTTATGAAATTGGACCAATTTTAAATGTAAGTCAAAATTAAATTTTTTTTGACTGGAAAAGTCAAAATTAAATCTTAAACTGTTATTATTTTCAAAAAAAAAAAAAATCTTAAATTGTTGCTGGAGCCTTAACAAAACTTGTAGATAATTGTTCCTTGGTTATGGCCTGTTCAACCGCCAATTATGATTGGTTCAAACAGTTGAACCGCCGGTTACAGTTCTAAAATTGTTAGAGTTCTATTTTTTGGAACCAGAATGTGCTGCCATGGTTATAGATCCAATTCTTGAGTCTTCAGAACTGAAGGTTGGAATTGTTCGAGACTTACTTTGGCCGGTGTTGGTGATCAAGCTGACTAATAATAGAGCTTGAGTTTTTCATTAAAATTATATGTCAGAACAGCGTCTGGCTAGGAATCACATATCACCTTCTAAACGTTAAATAATTAATAGGAATACTTTCATCTTTCCTTGATATAATTAATTTAAAATGTCATATTAGGTGAGATTCGTTAACTTTGAGCTTGGAAATTCGAGAGAATTTTTGTTTTAAAAAATATGATCAACCATTGAATACTGATAATATATGCTTTGGTTTATACTGTTTCATGTATATATCTTTTTATTGCCGATGGAATAATTCCTTGGCTTATCTCTATGTACACATTCCCAAAATATGATATTCCTTTTTTTATGTTGTTGTTGTTATTATTATTATTATTATTATTATTATTGTTGTTGTTGTTGTTGTTGTTGTTGTTGTTGTTGTTGTGTATATGGTATTTATAATTTATTAAACTAATTATTTTGTGATTAATCTAAATTACTTAGGTAACATTTTGGAAACATAAAAAAAAAAAAAAAAAACTTATATTCAAATTGGATAAGCATTCCTTGTTTCACACACTAATTCATAGTTTAATGTAAATACGATTATATATAATCGGAATAATAATGAAAAAAATAAAGCTGTGCTGATTTCTAGATTTTGAAGATAAAAGTCATTTGAAGCAATTCTAGATAATGGTTTTTATTAGTTTTCAAAGTTTAAAACTTTTTGTCATATTTAGGGAACCATTTTGTGGCATGTCTTTTTTGACAAAAACACATTTAGATAGTAAGAACCCATCAATTCAAAAATAAATAAAATAAGAAAATAAATATCTTTCTGTCTTATTTATTTTGACTTCAATACTACCTTGCATGTGCCATTCATTCTCACCATAGAATTAAATCCAATTCCTTAGAAATTCCTTAGATATTCTTAAATTAATTAACCCATTCTAAATTTGAAATCCCGATCAACACCTCTTTATTTTCTTTTTTACTAATAATAATAATAATATTATTATTATTATTATTTTGTTAACATTCTATTTTATTTTTTTAAACCAACATTCTATTTTATTCACACAAGATTTTTCTTCAAGTGCATTGCACGTGTACACGTGTTTAAATTTTAAAATAGTAATATTTTTAAGCAATTATGTTTTTAAATCATACACATAGTTAATTATTGATGAGGAAAAAAGCATAGAAATAGTATTAATAATTGAATTTATTATTTTTATTGTAATTAAATATTAGTAGGAAAAATAATTAATAAGTAATTTTAAAATAAATTTATATATTCTTTAATTGGTTCAAAATATTTTAAATTAAATTAAAAGTCACTACAGTATTCCTAATAAATATTTTAAATAAAATCAGAGTACTTCAACCATATGGGGAGGGAGAGTCAATGAAAGTGTGAGATAGTTCGTTGGTTTGGTCAGAAAAGGGAGGAGGTAAACAAACTCTTTTCCCACCAATATTTAGGCCAAAAGAAAGGCAATGGACCCATTTTGAAAAATAAAGTCCTTATTGTAGGAAATAATTAGGCTTCTCTTTGACTATTTCTAGAATCTAACAATTTTCATTAATAAATGTAAATTCTTAATTAACAAATCATTGTCATTAGTTAGCTCTGTAATAAAGCCCTAAACAGCTACTTCACTATCTCCCTAATAATATTTTTAAAAAATATTTTATTTTCGAGTTCTCCATAAAACTAAAAGGAAATGGTAAAAGAGGAAAAATTCCAAACTAATCATCCAAAAAAACATAAAAGGAGAGTAAAATGGGCGCCGCGCTCTTTATGTCCCTTCCGAGGTTTTAGTCTCTAGTGTCTACCCTTAAACTTTACCACATTTAACCGAAATTATATTATATTATATTTATGTGGTCCCAATTTTTAAACACTTTTCTCATGTTTTTTTTTTTCAACAAAATACTCCACCTCTACATGGAATGAAATACGGATCGGACGGCGATGTATTTATTAATTTGAAAAAATTATTATTTAGTTCTTGATCATAATTATTATTTAATTATTGATATTTTGACAATATTACTATTTAGTTATTTATTTTTAATATATTACATTATATAATTTTTTTTAAAAAAAATATTCCATTAAATTCTTAAATATTTCAAAAATATTTTTAAAAAATTGGACAAAATGATTACATAATTTAATATACCAAAAATTAGTAATTAAATAGTAATATTTTTAAAATCAAGTGACTAAATAGTAGTTATGATCAAATATTAAAAATTATATAATAAATTTCCCTTTAATTTATTTTACTGTTAACATTTATAAGATCACAGTTGTGGAAAAACAAAATTATGAAATTTTAAGATGTCCACAAGCTAATTAATCCAGATTAGTATGAGATGTTTATATGGTTAAAAAATAGCTTGCCTAGCATATTGGATGAAGTATAAAAAAAAAACAATAAAAATAAAACTGCATATATGCAAAAATTTTAAACGTCTCCAGTAGTATGCATTACAAGCATTATATATTATATACTTGTTCATCCAAAAAAGAAAAAAGAAAAGCACACTTTTCGTATTTTCATTTAATTTTATAAAAGATAGTGATAAAATTATTTTGTTTAATCGTGTACCAAACTATTCGGTCTTCGAAAATGGTTTTAGAATCACCATTCATTATGGAAATAAATTTCAATTTATTTCAAAACATTTAATTGACTCCGTTTTAGTAAAAAAGTATGGTCTCGAACATAAGATTGTAGAGAAAGGAATAAGTTACACCGTTAACTCTTGCGCATAAACGATGCCTGAATTTATTGGACTCACCTAAATATTTTATCTTTCTAAGTTCATTTTATTTAAAACAATCAAATTATTCAACTTATTTATGTTAAATGGACCCCTAAACTATTTGGGAATAAATTAATCGCGTGATTAAAGCATACATTATCATTTATTTACAAATTAAATCTATGCATTCATCCATCAACAAAATATAAAGGACTGAAAGTAAATAAATTAATTATTACAAATTGGTCCTAACAAATTTACATTCTACCCTTTGGTCCCCAAACTTTTCAAAACCCTACCTAGGTATGCATAACACTACACTTTGTCTCCTTATTTATCCACTAACATGAAAAAGTAGACACTTAATCATGTTTATCCATAATCATTTATAAAATAAGCATACTCTAAACAAATTACTCATTTATTAACAAAAAATTCTATCACAACCTACACAAATCATGAATAATACATATTTACGAATTCTAAATGCAAAATCCTAAATGTACAATCAGATCAAAGCTAGATCTAACAATTTTAGCACCCCAAAACTTCATTTTGAAAACATGAATACTGATTTATTTTATTTTTCAAAACATGACCTTTGAACATCATAAATAAGCCATTGGGAACCAAAAATGCTTTCTGGACTAAAGAGCAATACTGCCACGACACTTTTCTGTGCCGCTATGGTACTGATTATGTTTCAGGAAGCACTGTTTTCAAACTTCGGAAAAAGAATTTTATTGTCAAAATTTAGTGGGTTGTTAAAACCAAGATCTGTGCTGACACAGCACTATTCTATGTTGCGGTGGTACTGATCTAAGTCTGAATGCATTGTTCACAAATTTTCTGTAACATCCCATCTCGACCTAATGGAAGCCTAGATGGAATGTCATTCACTGATGCTTGAGCTGTGATTACCTACATTAAACCATTATGTTCTGACATAATTATAAAAATTTTCCAAAGTCATCTCTATATTCATTACACATACACATAGATATAAAGAGTACACCACAACAGTACGACCCTACAGTTTACCTATTTACATACTTACATTACTAAGAGTATTTAACTGGTTCTCAACTAATTTTTTTATATACATGCCATAACTACTAATGTAAAACTAGTGAAAATATAACCTTCAAGTGTTGCTCTGTGACACTAGGACCGGTGCCGATATTGCTATGCTATCTACTGCCGCTAACTTGCGAGTTAGGGAAACAACTCGCTGAGCAACTAATGCCCAGTGGGTACTTTAACTATTGGAATGAATTAAACAATAAAATAAAATATAACACGTATATTTGAAAACATTTAGATAAATGAAGTGAAACAGGTGCATCACACATATACAGATGCCAAGAATACGTGCATATTTATTAAAGCCACTTTTTATTTACTTCGCTCTACATCGTACGTAGAAGAACCACGGGATAAGGCAACAAATGACAGATTGTTTATATCACAATATATCTGAACATTACCGTACCGGAGCTACCAATTAGATTTTCATGCTTCGTATTAGTAGGGCTCAAGTCATAGCCGAAGTTACACAAGTGCACAAGCCGGGGCTATACAGTTGAACAATGGTAGCTGTCGCTACGATGGATGACAGATGGATTCATATATCCAAATATAGCACCACCACATAACTAATGGTTCGTATGATGCATTATACCTTTATCGTCTAGTTCGACCCAGTCAAGTAAAGTATTGAAGGTTAAAGTTCATTTACAATGCATTTACATCATTTAAGGCTTTCTTGAAGTTAGTTTAATGAATTCTTAACTTTTGATAAACTAATGTGCAACGAATGGTAAACATTTGTTTATGTTTGCCTTTTTGTGTTTTCCTCTAGCTAAATTGGTTCAACATGTCTTATACTTATGTTTTAGATTCACAAATACTCACTCTTAAAAAATAACTAAATGAATAGTGATTTATCAAATAAATAGTGCTAAATGACCAAATAAATAGTGTGTTACCAAATAAATAGTAATTTGTAGTTTTTGTCCAATTTTGAACCTTTGAAATGAATGTTATACAACTTATCTAAGGGACTTTCAAGTACCCCAAATAAGTCATAAACATCCCTTTACATGTTAGAAACTCACTTATGAAATTTTATTTCAAAATTCAAAGGAATACTTGATGAAAATGCTAAGGGAATCAAAGTGGCACATTAGGCTCCACCTTGAAACCCATTCGGCCAAAAACATGCATTTTAGGGGAAATGTATTTTTTTCTAAAAAATTGACTTTAAGACTTCTAATGTGATACTATTGAAGGAAATGGGGTCCTTTTTGCAAAAATCAATTAGGGGTTCAAGATAAAATTCATCAAAGTTTATGTTCATTTAGGCATTTTTCCACTCTTTGGATTCCATTGCTTTTATTTCAATCCAAATGACTCATATTCAATCAAAACCACATTTTATAGTTATCAACATATTCAAACACAACATTGCAATGAAAATCAAGCATGTCCATAATAGAAAATTTTGAAGAAATTGAACAAATTCCAAAATTAAAGAACCAAACCTTGATTTTACTTCTCCTTGGCCTATTTTTTACCTTTTTCTACCTTTTTTCCTTAATTTCCTACATAAACACACTATTGACATTTAGGTCATAAATTCTAGAATGAAGAACATATGCCTATCTTGTTTATCTTTGATTTTTAACTCAAATTAAAGATGCCAATAAGCTTAAATCACTTAAACTAAGCTTAATTCCATCATCTCCAACCTATATCTCCATAGGTGTTCAAGAACACCTATAACACCCCTTAACCCGAATACCACTAACTAAGCTAAGTGTGCCACAATGATTAGTGCCAATTTTATATACGTTTTTAAGTGAAATGTTGTTTAATTTTGCGTTTAATTGGTAATTAATTATCGTTGATGGCACTAATTTTTATGCTTTAATTTTTAGGTTATAGTTAGATAACATAGCAAAAAGGAACAAGAAATGGGCAAATAAGAGAATAATGGATAAAGAGAGGGATTTAAATGAAAGTTTTGTAAAGTTTATGGGTTTATTAAGAGAAAGGAAGAAGCTGAAGGATTGCATTGGTAAAATTCTCTAAAACACAACAAGATTTGCGTTTTACTTTAGGAATTGAAAGAGGGGG
>CATIWJ010153463.1:0-15278 GCA_949640765.1 Croton laevigatus | reverse complement strand
TAGCAGCTGTGGCTAATGCTGGCGGTCTTGGGCAAGCAGGGAAAGAAGGTGAAGTGTACTTGGTTCACTGCAGTTCAAATGATTGTAGATATTTTGACGAAGTCCTTAGGAAAGGGTCGGTTTGAAGAGCTAACAGGAAAGCTCGGTGTGGTTAAGAAAATTCTTGAGGAGGAGGGTTAGAAACTTAAGAATTTATCTTAATTACTTTATTAATGTTTAAGTTAAAAAAAAAAAATGGTTGGGAGTTTTTAGAATAAATGAAGTGGAGGTTTTAAAACAATTAATATCATAGTTACGTGAGTTAACTTTCTTTATGTAACTTTTATAAGTTTTCGACTATAAAAGACTAAGTTTGTGATGGTATATATTATGTATCAAATCTAAAAGGAAGAGAGTTAGTAAAAGAAGTTCTTTTCTAAACTTCTTTGCTCTCGTTTCAATATCTAATATTTCTATCTATTAGGTTCTTTCTATTCTTTCTAATTTTTTAACAGGAACAAAAAAAAAAAAATCTCAAAACTTACGTTTTTTAGTGAACAAATATGGAACGGCCACAAGTGAATAAAGGGATAAATTGATTAAGGAGTAATTATATAGTGGAACAATGACGGCACATTATCCGCTAATGACGTGCTGTAACAGTTCCATTATATAATTTTTCTAAATGGAAATTTCAAAAATTGACAATTACACCAAAAAAAAGAAAAATGTAAATAAATGGAAAATATGAAGGTAGTAATTTATAAGCTAAAAAAATCACTTCCTTAGATTAAAATCTATTCAGTACAAATAATTTAAGAAAATAGTCTCATCACTTCACCATATAAGCCTATTTATAGTTGATCATGCAAGAAACTGATTCACCGGCAAAGCTCATCTACCAAGAGCAACTGGAAAGTAAGATTATAATATTGTTTCTATCCCCAGGAAAAAGCTCATCACTCGCAGTTTAAAGTATGAACCTTAGAGGTCAGAGAGCTGAATTTGTAGAACCTGACGTAATACATTTTGGGAATACTAGAATAAAAACATCAGACTATTATTTAGAAAACATAATTCTTTCATAAAATTTGTTTTTGAAGAATTCTTTCATATAATTTAAAATAACGTATTTAATGCATCGTTGTCTTTGTATGATTTATGAGGATAATTTTATTTAATTTTTTTTGCTGCAAATTTTATTTAGGTCAGGTTCGGATTGATCCATTTAAATAAATAGGTCGAAAATATCAATCCTAATACGTTATTTTTAGGTCGGATTTGTGTCAGAATATTGGGTCGTATCAACTTTTGCTAGGCCTAGGTGTAAGTAGAATTATAGAACCCATGTGAATTTTTGGGGCTAAAATTAATTTTTCCAACTTCTAAGCTACATTTTTGTGCACACGAAAGTCATTAGCAGATGGATGAAATTCAAGAAATGGAAAGAGAAGAGTCTGCTCCGATCAAAGTTCAAAAATCAGCCAAGGGTAGAAGAAATAAGAATAGCCATATCGAGTTTGGATCATAGGTCTCATTTAAATGTCGTGTAGGACACCCCTATGAAAATACCCTTCCAGAGGACCTCTCTATAGATTAACTAGTTTATTTACAATAGTATGTGATTTGACAATAACCTGGTAATGCCAAAAAAAAACCCAGATTATCATTTGGGAAACATAGTTATTGGAGAAGTTCAATTTTAATTCAAGTAGCCTAACTATGACCAAACAACCTTTGTGCGATTTAAGAATGCACCTTTTCATGGTTATTAAAAGCGGGACCAGGTTAAGTGCGAACCAGCATCAGTCTGATTTAAATATTAGATTGACTCAAAAATCAGACTAAAACCGGGTTTTACTGAAGAACCGTTGCAAACCGGTCAAACCCGTGGATTGGACAGGCCAATTCGTATGAAAACCACGTCGTTTTCTTCTGTTTTAACTTAAAACTACTGGATTCCAACCCTTTCATTTTTTGTTCAATCGTTTTCTTCACTTCTGTTTCTGTTTTTTGGTTTTGACAATGTTTCTTCGATATGAAGATAAATGAAACTATAACTTTTTTTTTTTTATTTTCTAACATAATTAATAAAAAAAACTCATTCGAGAAGGTAATATTTTTTTTTTTAACTAAAGAAAAGGTAATATATATATAATGAGAATCATGAAGGATTTTAAGAACGCAAACAAAAAGTTATTAAGTAATGAAAATGGGACTATGTAAGCACATCGGTTCGATCCCCAATTCGGTTATAAACCCATTGCTTTTTTTTTTTTCATCCTTGAATTAGTTGATTGAGTTGGTCAAAGGAAACCGATTAATTAATTTCAACATTTATTTAGCCAAATACTGCAACTATTTCTTTTTTAAACAGAGAAATACCACAACCATGTAAGCACATCGGTTCGATCCCCAATTCTGTTTTATTTTTCAATTTTCTACTCATCAATTCTTGAATTTAATTAAAAATTTTCTACCCGAAGCAACGCGGGTATATGTGTGTGGACTCTTATGCCTATTGTAAAATAATCAATAACCTTCTTAGTTGAAATTCGAATTCAATGATTATTATGACGAGGAAACAATTTTGCTAGGAAAAAAATTGATACTTAGATTATTTTTTAAATTTAAGAAGTTTAACTCCATCAAAACTCTATCATATAACCAATTATATTTTTAATAAACCTTCAAATTTTTCATTTCTTTACACCATAAAAACATAAATACCAAAAATCATCAATACCAATACATAAATAATAATAAACAATTACTAATCCTTTACAAAATTTACTTTTTCACTGATACCAATAAAAAAATAATATTAAACAATTACAAAACTTATTATAAATGGAAATGTAAAGAATTGAAAAATTTTGGCAAAAAAGAAAATGTAAACAAATAAAAAACTTGGAGGTAGTAATAAGTAAAGAATTTAGTTTCCACATAATCGTAAATTACTTTTCTGATTTTTATATTTAAATATAAATTTATTATTTTTTTTCAAAATTAATCTTAATTGAGGCAACTATATTTATGGTTATGAAATTACTACCTCCGTATTTTATGATTTTTTACATTTACTTTTCTTCAATACTAACACAGATCAATTTTTTACCAATACCATGACAGAAATAATAATAAACAATTACTAATCCTAAATTTACTTTTTTACCAATACCAATAAAAATATAATAATAAACAATTACAAAACTTACTATAAATGTAAATGTAAAGAACCATAAAATACAACTAAAAAGGGAAATGTAAAGAACCATAAAATACGGAGGTAGTAGATTTTTGAGTTAAACTTAGGACTGAGGTCCCGGGTTTGAGGCTTATTGCAATCACATTTCCTAATTTCCCATAGTATAGGCTAGAGATAGGAGTATCTATGTTTAAAAAAAAAAAAGATGCTATTATATATATATATATATATTTTTTTTTTTTTTTATTTGACCACGAGCTGTATCTATCTCAATTTGTTTCAAACGTTTTTTATTTATTTTTTTTAAACAAATGAATTTGTTTTAAACGTGTGTTTCGTATGTTCTTGAGATTTGACATAGGATTTCAAATAATAACATCATTTATTGTTGACAAAAGCTTGGGCCAAGACCATTACCAGTTTACAATTTTTTGACATTAGTTTTTTGACGTATTTGTAATGATATTAAGCCCCTGAATTTATAAAAATTTATATACGGACCCTTTATGTAATAAAGCTAATGATGAGTGGCACACAAACATAAATTAAATACATTCATTCGCATCAAAGTGACATCATTTTGAAAGGGAATTACGCAATATAAATTTAGTTTCTCTCTCTTTCCTCCTTTCTTCTTCTATTATTATTTGCAACTTCATAATATTTGCTCCAATCAAAATCATCTTTTAAACCAGAACCCAAAACAAACTAAACCAAATCAGATTAGGATGAACACAGCAATCTGAAACCAGAAACAAAACCAAATTTTAGACAATTTTAGTGCATAAACTGAAACCCCCATAACAAGAACAAGAACAATGAAATTAAACAATCACATAAAATTAAGACTAAAACCAAAATCAATCCAATAATTCAAGAGCAAAATGCCTAACACAAGTTTCCTATTACAAAGAGTAGTTCAAATCTCAAAACACAAATTTCTCAACTAGCAAGTTCAAATTTCAAAAGACAAATTTCTCAACTCGCAAATATAGAAATTAAGATGGTAAAAAACAAAATTGATTTTCGTGGATCAATAAATTTTGTATTCCTGAAAAGAAATTAAATAAAAGAAAATATATCGGTTACAATCTCTATTTGAATCCTCTGATTCTTCTCTTTGCGATGAATACGATGCGAGGGTCACGGAGACTTGATCTCGATACGGTTGATCTTGATTTGGGTTGAATTTTATTTGATCTTTGGCTTGATTTGAGCTTTGATATTGGACTTGAATGGATGCAGAGCTTTGTTGACAATCTTCGGACTATCCTTTGAACTTTGAGGAGAGCTTTGTGTTTTTGATCCATTAGAGCTTTAGAGTCTTTGATTTGCAAGAGCTTCGGAGCCTTGAATTTTCTTCCCTTCAAATGAAGAGAGGCAAACTATTTATAGAGATTTTGAGATGCTTGCCCACCAAGTGAAGTGTTTTGATTGGTCCACTTGGCGCATTTCTATTGGTTCCACCTTTTTGATATTATTACATAATTTATTTAACGTTATAATTATCAAAATATCATTTAAATATCCATTTAATATTTAATTTAGTTATTTTATTCAAATTTATTAATTAATTAATAAATATTAATTAATTACATTTTTTTTCCTTAAAAATTACCGTGCAAACATTTCGATTTTTTGGCAAGTGATAAAGGAACCTCTAAGGCTTCATCCTCTTCTTCCAAATTGGGCTTTTTTTTGCCAATACTCCCTAATCAATCAATTATTCCCCTTGGAGCCTTTTTTGAATCTATCAATATTAAACCTATTTAGAGAGAAAGATTAGGTCAATATGATTTGGGAATCGAAGCTAGCATTTTTTCAGATGTGAGACACGCCTTCCGTTAGTTTATTATACACGTGCAGTTAGCTCTGTTACATAAGGGGTTCATATATAAACTTTTGTAAGTTCAAGAGCTTAATATCACTATTAATATGTCGATCAACCACTTATATAAAAGACAAAACCCAACAATTCTAAAAGCTTCAAATCATAAAGAAGATCTTTGATTTTTTCTAAAGGAAATGATTGAAATTTGAAAATTTGATTAATAATGTTGATAAATGTGTCTTATTGTTGGTTGGATAGCTCAAATTCAATGGGCAAAATCGGTGGTTTTGCCAAAACCATATGCGAGGAAATCATATCATGTTAGAATTATACTTATATATAATTAGCATTTTGGGTAAATTGAATCAAAAGTACCTGAACTTTGGAGTTTTCATATAAAAGTATCTAAACGTTTTTTTTCGTATAAAAAAACCTAAACTTTGAAGAATTTGCAGAAAATTGATTTTAGCCGGTTTCCCCGTTTTTACCGGTTACAATCTAACGTGGCCTTTATTAATTTTACAAAAACATACATATTCTTCTTCTATATCTCCATTTTAATCCAAATTGGACCAATTTAAAATTTTTCTAACATACTTGAACGAAAAATACGTTCAAATATTCAAGCCTTGATTTCTCAAATTCCGGTCATTTTCCGTCAAATATAATGCCACAGATCAACTTGAAATCTCAAAAGGAGTCGATCGGTACCTCATTTTCCTGAAATGGTCGCCGGAATAAGGAGAACGGCGGACTGAAAGTTTCAGTGAATAGTGCCGGTGAGAGGTTGAAGATGGAAAACTAGCAAATCAGTCCTTCATTTTTTTCATCATTTTCAAAAAGGCCTAGAAAATTACATTTTGATCCATTTTAACAGAAAAAATAGACAGAATGAGAAAAATGTTAATTGAAAAATAAAATGAGAATTTTTTTGTCTAAAAAAAAAAGGAAGAGTTCTTTGTAGATTTGGTATAAACATAGGGACTTTTTTTTCTATTATCCCGTTATTAAATCAGCAACCAGCATGTATATCATATACATTTCTTTCATTTAATTTTGTCCTTTAAAAATATGAATTTGGTACCAGAAATAATAAGTTTTCAATTTTTTTATACACATCTTAGCAAAATGGCTCAAAGATTCAAAATATCACATGTTAGTTAGCACTTACTCATAAATTTTAGTGGTTATAAAGTTTTTTTTCAAAGCAAAATAAATATATACTACATCCAGTTTTTTGAATTCTTTACATTTTAAAAACCTAGCTTGATGGGTTGGGTTAGGTAGATTAAAGTAGGTTTAGGTTAGTTATAAAATGTAATTACTGTAGTTTAATAATATATAAATAATATTTTAATCTACCTAATTCAACCAATCAAACTATCAACACCAAACTTTGAATCTACTTAACCCTCAAAAAGTGTAAAGAATTTAAAAAACTAGAGGTAGTATTAGATTGATCAAATTGTTATAAATGGCATATACTCTAATATTATCAAATTAGTATTGTTTTTTACAATATATTCCTTATCCAACATCAAGTAACCCATTAGAGAAATACTATCAATGAAGACACACAACTTCCTCCTCTTCCTTCTTCTTCTTCCTACTTTTAATTGTGTTTTAGTGTGTGCAGAATTTCGAAAGGCTGCAAATAATTCTGTTACATCACTTTTAGTGTTTGGAGACTCATTTGTAGATCCTGGAAATAATAATTTCATCAAAACTGTACTCAAAGCGGACTTTCCACCGTATGGGAAAGATTTTCCTAATCATATTCCTACCGGAAGGTTTACAAATGGACGCTTAATGACTGATTTTATCGGTAATTTAATTGTACTTTTATCGTTTATTATCATTATTATTATTATTATTGACGGATTGATTTGAATTATTTGGTTTTATAATTTTGGAGCAGCTTCTTATATTGGTCTAAAGGAGTTTGTTCCTCCATATTTGGACCCAAGTTTTAGCATTGAAGAGCTTATGACAGGAGTTAGTTTTGCTTCTGCTGCCACAGGATATGATCCCCTCACTTCCCAAATAAGTGTCTCTTTCTTTCTTTCTTCTTTTGCTGCTTTTTTTTTTCTAAAATAATACTGTCTCCGTTCCATTTAAATATTAAAAAAATGATTAATTTATGTTTTGACATTGTAAAAAATAAGAACGCTTATCTAAATAAGAACACTTACCTAAATACATTTCTTTGAGTTCGATCGACGATCCACATCAATCTCCCTCCCTCCTCGTAGCTAAAATAAAAAAAAGAACGAGAGAGTACATAAGTTTTCTTCTCTTTTAAAGGATTTGATTTTTTTTCCTTTCTTCTTTCAATTTTTCAGAACGTGATACCCATTCAAACGCAAGTAGAATACTTTAAGGAGTACAAGAAAAGACTCGAGACTGTAATTGGGAAGGAAAAAACACAAAACCATATCAAGAAAGCTTTGTATTTCATTAATTGTGGCACTAATGACTTTGTTATTAACTATTTTACTGTACCTATTCGTCGAAAGACCTTCACTGTATCGGCTTATCAACAGTTTATTCTGCAAAAAGTCCTACAATTTGTACAGGTTTGATTCCTCCATTTACCTATTTTCTCTATCATTTTTTTTTTGGAAGTGATGTAGACGGTTAGAGTTCTGACGCATTTCAACTCGAAATTTTTTCCCCTCAATTGTGGGCAATGGAACCTCATATAAATCCTTAATCATGTATAGGATTTAATTGAGGAAGGAGCACGAAGAATAACGTTTCTAGATATACCTCCATTAGGTTGCTCTCCAATCGTGATCACCCTCTTCTCCAAGAATGTTGGAAGTGCATTATTGGAACGCAATTGTATTGATTCTTTTACCACTATTGGAAAGCAATTCAATCAAATGGTTCAAAATCAACTAAATCATACGCAAGCTCGATTTTCCAATCTTGACATAAAGATTGCGTTTGCCAGTCAATACGGACCGTTGCTTGACATGATCCAAGGAAAGGGCAAATCTGGTAAGTGACTAGTTTAAATTATTTATAAAAGATAATTATGTCAAAGGGTGCTTCTACAGTTCTCATTCGAGAACTGCCAAGCATGCACTGTTTTTCTTTTTTTTTCTATTTTTTCGATTCGCACGGTAGATTAACTATATTGAGTTTCGAAATCTATTTTAATGGGTTGCAATTCACAGAAATCGACTCTTTATTATAAATTTCATACGACTGTAAATTTAACGGTCTCAATTATTTTATGTTTAATTTACAATATAGAGTTGAATTTTGTGAACTGTAAGTAACTGAAATTGATTTTGGTATTTTGTACAAACAATTTACTGTGCGAGTCGAAAAAAAAAGGGAAAAAAAATTTAAAACCGTTGCGAGACAAATAGTTTTACAGTTATGTCAAATTCATTGAATTTTTTTTTTTTTTTCGTAAAATTTTGAAGCCTTTAATGCTGTAAGTATTGGATGTTGCGGAACCGGTTATGTAGAAACAGCAATATTGTGCAATCCACTATCTCCAGTATGTCCTGATGCTTCGAAATATGTATATTGGGACTCAGTACATCCTACGGAAATTGCTTATTACAATATTTTTCAAGCTATACTTCCTAACATTGATTCTTTAATAAGCAATGTTCCTTAAGTTATTTATATATTTTTTATAATTTCTTAGATTGCTTTTCATCTTTCTTTTATTTTTCGCACTTTTTTTTTTCTCAATTAGTATCAAGAAATGTGTAGTTATCAATTCTGGAAATCGTGGACAATTTATCAAAGTAGAACTGTGGGGTTGTTATTTATGGAAAAATATATCAATTTCACGGAGAATAGTTCAATAAAAAACTCGAAACCGAAGAGTACCGCATTTTAATCTGAAATGTGTTTTAAATGAGACTATTGCCGAATTTGTCTTTATAAACGGCCAGTCGCCAAAAGTAAGGATTCATCCTTTTTAGACTTTATAAACGGCCAGTCACTAAAAGTAAGATTCATCTTTTTTAGACTTTATAAACAGCCAGTCACTAAAAGCCAGGATTCATCCTTTTTAGACAGAAAATGAAATTTGTACTATGAAATTAAAATTTGGACAACTACTTTACAAACAGTTGCCGGGCCACAGTTGATCATGACCGGATTTTGGCGGAAATATTTGTTGGTCGCTGAAATATGGCCTGAATTTTTGCCAGCCGGTCGCCAGAATATGTAATATTTTTTATCTTTATTTTATTTAAAAGAAATAAAATAAAAATAAAAATAAAAGAGGTTTAGCAAAGTAAAAAAAAATGTTTATTTACTATAATTTTATATACATAAGTTTATTTAATGCTTATAATAATTAACCTATGAGTATATAAACTTTTTTTTTTTTTCGCCAAAGAAGACATTATAGGTGATAAGTAGTTGACTAAAAAAAGCAACTAGAATTGTATAATTCTTTTAGAAATTATGTTATCAATTATTCAGATTTAAAATAAAAAGATTTTTATTTCTCGCGTTTTAAAATAATAGAGAAAATTTCATTTTTAATAACACGTTTTGGATATTTGAAGAGTGAAAAATCAAATTTATCATAAAATTCATAAGATGAGAAATATGAAAAGAGGAGGAATTATATGATTGATGATAGAATAATATTACTGGTGAAAAGTTGAAGGGGGAATAGTGTTATGAAGAAAATATATTAGGAAGCAAACAGCAAATCGTCAAGAATTCAAATCAAAACCTCAAAATATTTATTTGAAAAATGGAAATATACCGTAGAGAAAAATGAAGAGATGAAAGAAGGTTGAAGATGAAATAATTGAGGGGTGAGATCACTAAGGTTTTTTATCTGAAGCTAAAATAAAAAAGGATCATTTTTGTCATTGGAAAAGTAAAAAATGCCACATTTAACCATTAAACTTAAATATAACTATACTTATCAAGTTGTCTAAAAAAAGAAAAGTTCATTTTTACAACAAATCCATTTTTTTAAAAGTTCGTTCAGAGGTCTACTAGGTTTAAGCTTTGCCTTTGTAACCCCTTGTTTCGATGCCTAAAAATGCCATTTAAGCTTTCACAATGGCTTTTAAAGTTTTTTCCTATGTTTTTTATTGTGTTTTTGAACCTTTTCTTTATTGATATTAATTATTATTGAAACTTATTGAACTTAAAGTTTATACAAAAGGTTTAAATTTGATTAGAAAAGGTAATCAAAAGGATAATAACATTTGTCATTGCTTGGCAAAGGAAAAAGAGGAAACCATCATATATCATCGACCAATCGACTGAACTTAATTGGCTTTACACATTGTTGTGAAGCACCATAAAGAGTTAAGGCCAGCACCTCACAACCAGCTTGACTCGGATGGTACCGATCTCACCAGAAATAGTCATCCCGGTTGGCACAAACGGTGGCATTCGGTAGACATAGTGATTCTGCACCTAGAACTCCAATTCCACAACAAATCTGAAAATAAGGACCTACCTATGCCTCAATTACTAAGTAAAAAAATCTACTCGCAAATTCTTTTTTTTTTTTTCAAATATATATTTATTACATTTGATTAAATAAAAATAAAACGTTTATTATTTTTATTTGAATATAAATTATTTATTTTTTCACCTATTATGTGAACAAACTGAAAATGTAAATAAAATATTTTAAAAAATTACATTTTATTTCTTTGATTTCTTTTTCTTTATCCTCCAACCCATTTTTCCTTATTTTTCCTTTTCTATTATTTTTGTGACTGTATTTAGAGAGCAAACTGGGTGAACGATTATGTTATAACAATTATGATTTTTTTTTTTTGGCATGCACAAATATGAATATTTATTTATCAACAAATTAAAATAAAATATTTCAAGAGCCAATTGGGTGAATGATTACTCCATCTCCATATTTGCCCTATTTTATTTGAATTAGTTTGTCAAAAATTTTACTTTGATTTATTGATAAATAAATATTTGCCACTTTATTATTGATTCTCTTCTTTTAGATCGATAAAATTTTCATGAGTTTTTATTTTTTTTTTAAAAAAAATCAGTTTTGAACCACTGAAAATCCAAACAACAACCACCAAGTATTTAATGATAATTATCAAACTTCAAATTATTTCAAATTTTACATTTTTAGATGACACTATTTTATATCTGAAATCATTTAAAACGAACACCATTTTTAAAATTTTTTAAGTATTTACTTAAATTAAATTAAATACAAAGTGAATTTTTCTTAAAATTTCTCAAAAGAGTGTTCAAAATTATTTCCTAAAAAACTGCTGTGTGTTCATTTAATCTTAATTAAGCAAAGAATTTTAGAGAAGCATCTCTCAATCCCTTCAGGCAAATGAATAGCCTACCAAATTTTACAACTTCTTCCTTAGACATTGTGCCACCTGGTTCAAATTTGACAACTATACGAGGATTGTACTTCAATAATCCTTCTATATACATTCTCAAGTGATTGAAACTCTCTATGTGAGAACCATCAATCTCTTCCCTAGCTAGCTCTGTATAACTGATGGTTCTGAACTTCTACCCCAAACTTACTCTTCAAATCAGTAGCCATCAAATCATATGAGATAATTGGGTTTTCTTTCATCGGTACATCCAGCTTCTTTTTTATCCAAGGGGTGTTTACTGCTTCATTTTTTGTACCTAACCTTCTTCGACATGTATGCTTTTCTTAGATAGTTTTGACCATAAAAATCACTTTATTAGCCAACACATTAGCATGTAACCTCTACTTACAATCTTCACTCTTGCAACCAACAGTTACTCTTCTTGGATGGTTCTTCATCCAATTAATTGAAAACCCATTAGCAATTGCATAATCTCTTAAAGCTTCCTACATATTCTTGTCTTTGAAGCTATGTTTGATTGAAAAGGTAACAGGCCGTCCTAGCATTGGGATGTATTCATTGGAGGGAATCTAGGCAACTTCATGAACTTTTCTGTCTCTTCTGTTAGAAATGTAATCTTCTTCTACATCACTAAGTTTTTTTTCCATCATTCTCACTATCTAAGTTGCTCCAATTATAACTGTCTTCACCATCTGCATCACTGCCTTCATCATCTTCTTCCAATGAAAAATAGTCATCCACATCATCTTTTTCACTTGATTTAGAATTTGAATCAAATACATAATCTTCATCTAAACTATCTTCAGTAAGCTCTTTAGCCCTACTGCCTTCACCATTTGTTTGCACTCTTCATTTTGCTCACTCCCTTAGTGAGTATTTGCCTAAGCTTGCCTTACCCCTTCATACTATTATCTTTCCTCTTGGACACTTAGATGCACTTTCTTCATTACCTTTGCCAACTATTTTTGTATTGCTGAACATTGCTTTCCCATAGCTCTTTTTGAAGTTTGTGGTTTTCTTTCGAAAAGACAGTATTGAATTATCTTCACATTCTTCACTGGTGTAAAACAAACACTGTCATACTTTCACACCACTGACATATTTATTCTTATTCTTATCTTTTTTTTTATTCTCATTCATATCAGCCCCAGCAGTTGGTGTTCTTCAGTAGTAGGAACATTTGGTTCAGTTATAACAACTTTATTTTGCTCTCTCAATTGATGGACACATGCATCTAGAGCCTGTTTTGTATATACAACAGCTTGTTCTTTCAAAGGTTCTTCACTTTGCATATTTATGCCTTCCAATGTAGGTGCTATATCTGGTGGGGCAGGTTGTTCAACCTCATTTTGCACATTACTACCCTCCATTCTATCAGCTGCCACTAGTGGAGCAGGTAGTGCTTTAATATGACTATGACTACTTTCAGCTTCTTCATAGCCCATTCATACGTTGTCACCTTCATTTAATTCTTGCACAAATTTACGTCTCCGAGTAACACCATCTTTCTTCCTATGTGAAACATCCACAGAAATGGGTTGGATGCCTTGAGAATTAATAAAAACTTTCACCTCACCACTGTGTTTGAACATTTCAAACATGTCAAGCACAATGTTATCATAAATTTCCCACCTTCCTACTCCATAACTAATTTCCACAGCAGACTCTTTAATATCAAACAAATCATACATATCAAAAAGCATCACAATGTAGCTATACTTGTTCAGGATCAATATTTGATATTGTCTTCACTCTATCTTTGTAATGCACATAAAGGCGGTATGAATCTTCCATCCTACATGCAAATTACTATTTCATCACAAAATGCAATGGAAAAAGAGCATTGTAAGGCATTAATTCAAACTACATTACACAAAGCCAACCCTAATCATTAAATGCAAAAACCACAACCTTATCAAAATCACATGCATCAAAAGAATATGAATAAAACATTATACACAACCACATTGAAATCAGAGCATTCCTATGGACATTAATTCAAAATTCCTTACACAAACCCTGAACATGCTATTTCAAAAACCACATTGTAATAAATATCTAATTCCATTCGTTATAACAAAAAAAAAAAAAAAAAAGGAACACCTGCATACATGAATCCACTTAAAATCAAAGAAAATACGAAATAACAGTAGACTACTTACCTTTCACACGAAAAAATCCCTTGTTGTTGATGAACAAAGTTTCAACCTTCTAGAATTTCTTCCACTTGTATTGAATCCACTTGGAAAAATCCTTGATTTTGATCATCGATTGTACTGGTTGAAAGAAAAAAAACCCTTCGTCTCGCACTTGCACTTGTGTCATGAGAAATGGAGGGAAAGAAGGGAACAAAAACTAAGAATATCCTATTATTAGTTAAACTCTCAGCTTATTAAAAAAAGAGGGTAAAATAGTAATTAACCTCTTAGTTAACGGAAAATTAGACATAAGGTCATTATTGTCAAATAAAAAATAAAGTAGGGAGGTTTTGGACTGAAAAATAAAAAAAAAGAAAAGGAGAAAAATGTCAATATATTAAGAACATAAGGAGTTTTGTATATATATATATATATATATATATTTTTTTTTTTTTCAACACGAAACCTTCTAACATTATCCTTACATTTCTCATTTAAAAAAAAAAAGGAAACTCTTTGTTTCGTATAAAACATTAATCAATAAAATACGAATTTTTGTGATAAAATAATAAAAAAATAATATGAACAAAGAGGCATATTACACAGCCGAACGTTAAAATATTTAAGTTTTTGTTCTTTGGCACATACCATTTATTTTATTTTATTTTAACACTATTCATAGTGAGGAAATGGGAATAAGTGAGAGAACTAATTTAATACTTTTCATATATTTTACACTATTCAGAGCAAGTGGGCTAGCGGGTATCTGTGGGGAATATGTGATTGTGAAATATTAATAAAGGCAATCTAAGCAATAGCACAAAATATACTTTCAAATTAGTAAAATAATATAAAAAATGTTTAGCACAAACTAACCTAGTAAAAAATATATATATATATACCTATAATACTCTCTATGCACACTCACTAAATTAAAAAAATTAAAAAAAATTTTCATTTAAAAAATAAAAAGAAAATATATAAAATCGCGAAAATATAAAAGAATATCAATTTATTTTCTTATATGAGAATATAAATTTATTTTCTTACTAGTTATTTGTTAAAAAAAAGAATAAAATTAATTTTCTAAAATATATTTAAGAAAATATAAAAATATAAATTTATATATCGGTAATGTTGATGTAAGCCTCCCCCATTCTAGGGACGGCCACCTCTTATTGAGTGGTCATAGATTAATATAATTTGAGATTCTTCAGCTGAGTTTTTCATTTAACGTATCCGGACTATTTAATGGATATGTTAAGTATTTGCTAGTTAATTAATAAAATTCTATTGATTATCACAAAAATAAATAATTCATATTATCTCTCGTATCTTTTAAAATATATAATAACTGTGTCTTGACAACTGATATGGCACTATGAAAAAAGCCAAAAAACTGACGTGGCAACATAACAAAATTTGAACAATTTCTAAGCTTTATTTTTGTTTATTTTCATTCTCCTATTCAAATATTAGGAAATATTAGGAGCCATTCATTAATCATTTGTTATCATTATTCATTTAAAAAATTAAATTAATACATACAATTGAATGGTATAATTGTTATTTAGTAATTGTTCATTTATTTATAACAACCATATTTAGAAATTTAAAAGTTTTGTTTTAATATACATTTAGAATGCATTAAGATACACATTTGTATCTATACATTTCTCTTTCTATTTCAATTTTTAAAACATAGAAAATATCCAGGGCATAAATGCACCGATTTGTACATATTTTACAAACCATACATTTTCATCATAACTCCAAGAATT
>CATIWJ010153454.1:0-15098 GCA_949640765.1 Croton laevigatus | reverse complement strand
TATGAGAAACTTTTATTTTGTTGAATTTATTTGGGCTTCTTTTTATTACATTTAAAATATTAGACTGAAATTACAAAGAAATGGAATTAGAGATGGGAGGGGCTAAAGCCCCTGTAGCAATACATGTGGGTCCGTCCCTGGAGTTATGTGTAGAGAATTATTCAATGAAAAAGAGACAGTTGGCAATTCGGTTACAACAGCATGTAAGGACAGCAGCATATATTGAGCAGCAGAGGCCCTTGTGGAAGGGGGAAGATTATTCTTTCTTTTTGGCAGTTGTATCTATGAAGAAACATTTTTGTTTCTTGGCTTAGTTTCCTTTGGGGCTAAGAGTTATTTTATTTTCTTTCCTATCTCTGTAATGTTTTTGATCTCTCAATTGCTATAATTCTCAAACAGTGGTTATTATCATCTTTAATCAAAGAATTTCAGTTCTTTTCTCTATCGCTTTGCTTTTTTATGCAAATGACAAATACCCGAATGGAGTCTCGTCTTGAACAGATAGAGAAGATAGAGAAGAATGTCAATACCCTAGAATCTCGTTTCACCTCCATTGACACAGCCATATCATCAATTAAACAAGAACAAGAAGAATGCCACAACAACCTTGCCACCCGTTTCTCTAAAATTGAAGAGCTTCTCTTTCAACTCACCAAAGCCAAATTAATCCAACCAATTGATCACTCATCATCTCCACCACCTATCACTCCTAAATCTCCCACTACTAGCCACACCACATCAGTATCCAACATTCAACCCACTATTCAACCGACCCAGACAACTAATATCCCTATACCACCTACAACTCCCATATCAACAGATGTTTTTCAATCCTTACTGACTAACAAAATCGACATACCAATCTTTAATGGCACTGACCCAGTGGGATGGATAGCTCGTTTCAAGCAATATCTCCACAACATCAAAGATGACAAGAAAATCTCTGAAGCTCTTGTTGCAATGGAGGATGACCCACTGCACTAGTTACGGTGGTTTCGCAACCGGACTCCTCTCTTGACTTGGGAAATATTAAAGGATGAACTCATCCATATGTTTGGCGGCAACACTTTGGAAAATCCTTATGAGCTTTTAGCAGCAGTTAAGCAACTTGGGACTGTTTCAGTTTCATTAACAAGTTTATCTCAAGAGCTTCACAGGTCCCTGCCTTGACAAATCCTCAATCACTTGGGTATTTTCTTAATGGTCTCCGAGCAGATATCAGACTTCGTCTCCGATCATTTGATACGTCAGATTTGCAACGTGCGATAAAGGTTGCTCGTGAGATTGAGAGGGAGCTTCAACTATCTCAACCATCCAAGCCGAACTCTAGGCCTATTACCTTTGTCCATCATGCTAAAACTTTTGGCCTTGGTTCAAACTCTCAAAGCCCATACAGTTTTAAAGGGCCACCATCCTCACACCAACTCCCACGTCAAGACACTTCTTCAACCTCTCGCCCTATACTTCCAAATAATCATCTTCCCCTTGCCTTACCTGCACCATCTACCAAACCTAACCCACCATCATTCAAACCAAGAATTGTTCGGCAATACTCCTATCAAGAATACCAAGAGCTAAGAGCAAAGGGATTATGTTTCAAATGCAAACAGCCCTTCTCTCCCTTACACAAATGCCCAAACAAATCCCTTCGTGCATTAATTGTTGGTGATGATGAAATCATTGGAGCTAAGGGAGAATTCACAAAATTGGTAGTTGAAGAGAATCTTTCACCTGCTGAATTTGATGAAGCACACTTCTTTAATATAGATCTTTCTATGTTCTCCATTGGTGGGATTACAAAACCCAAGACAATGAAAATTGTCGGTCAGCTCCGACATCACAAAGTCATCATTTATGATTGACAATGGAACTTCTCATAATTTCATATCTACACAGCTGGCAAATAAGCTCCAACTTTAAATAACTCCTACTCCTACTTACTTTGTTTGATTGGGTAATGGTTGCAGGGTACCTGCTTCAAGAGTTTGCAGACAACTCAAATTTGAAATGGCTGACTATGAAATTACTGCAGATTTTTATGTCTTTCCCCTAGGTGGAGTGGATGTCATACTTGGAGTAGCTTGGCTGGAGACTTTGTGCGAAATGAAAATTGGCTGGGCAAAAATGTATATGAAGTTTTATCATAAGGACAGGCTGGTTTATCTAGAAGGTGATCCAACTCTTACCAAAGCTCATTGCTCAATATAATCTATTCATAAAACAACTTATGTAGACTTTAGTGTGCTTCTATGGGCATTAGATTGTTTGACTCCTTCCAGTTATAAGAAGAACTCAGAGAATGACTCAAGTGATCAGGCCTTTCAGCAACTATTACAATTTTACTCTGAAATTTTCAGTGATGTTCAGTCTCTCTCCCCCACAACGAGCTGTAGATCACCAAATCACACTTCAACTTGGTCAAGGGCTAGTGTGCGTGAAGCCCTATAGATATTGACAACTCCAAAAGGAGGAAATTGAGAAACTTGTGTCGAAAATGCTGTCTGCAGGGATTATCCAGCCTAGTTGTAGCCCTTTCTCTAGTCCGATATTATTAGTCTGTAAGAAGGATGGTAGTTGGCGCTTTTGTGTGGATTATCGCCAATTAAACATGGTGACTATTCCTAATAAATACCCGATTTCGATGATTCAAAAGTTGTTGAATGAGTTACATAGAGTGTGTTTCTTCACTAAGCTCGACTTAAAATTTGGTTTCCACCAAATTAGGGTAGCAGTACCTGATGTTTATAAAATAGCTTTCCGCACTCACTCTAGACACTATGAATTCTTGGTCATGCCGTTCGGGTTAATGCATACCCCAACCACCTTTTAGGCTGTTATGAATGATATTTTTTTGCCATACTTGCGCCAATTTGTCTTAGTCTTTTTCGATGATATATTGATATACAACAAAGACAAGGATTCTCACATCCAACATCTATCCCTTGTTTTTCAAGTCATGCAGCAACATCAGCTCTGAGTCAACAGAAAAAAATGTTCCATTGGGAAGATTTCTATGGAATATATTGGGCACATTATATCTAACAATGGGGTTTCTATGGATCCAGCTAAGATCACTAGTATTATGTGCTGGCCAACTCCTAACTCGGTAAGAGCAGCGAGAGGATTTTTGAGGCTCACCGATTATTATCGCAGATTCATTAAAGGGTATGGCCAACTGGCACAACCACTCACTTCTCTACTTCGAAAGGATGCTCAGTCACAATTTTTCTGGTCTCCAGCTGCCCAACATTCGTTTGATACCCTCAAACAGGCTGTTAACTCGTCCCCTATGCTAGCTATACCAGACTTCAGCCAACTTTTGAATCATCGCTCCAATTCATTAAAGGGCTTGGTGCTGTACTTATGCAATAAGGTAAGCCTATTGCTTTCTTCAGTAAAGCCATCTATAATCAATCTTCCAAACGATCAGCTTATGAAAATGAGCTTATGGCATTGGTCTTGGCTGTTAGGCATTGGCAGCCATACATTATTGGGACGAGATTCATTGTTTGAACAGATCAACGAAGTCTAAGCCATCTTCTCCATCAGCAAGTGTCAACTCCCTCCCAGCAATATTGGATTTCCAAGCTACTAGGGTATGATTTTAAAATTGAATACAAGCCGGGAAATTCCAACAAAGCTGCTGATGCGTTATCTCGACAAGAAGAAAATGAGTACCAACTCTAAGCTATTTCGCACTCACAGTGGGCTAATTGGGACGAAATTCATAGGAAAATTCAATATGATCCTTCTCTACAGACTATCATATTTGACTTAGAAAATAAGTCAAAGAAACATCTTCACTACTCTTTGGTGCAGGGGAAGCTATTCTTTAAAGGGAGGTTAGTTATTCCAGCTACTTCTAAATGGGTAACCAAAATTATTTCGGAGTTTCATTGCACTCCAATGGGGGGACATTCTGGAGCCTATCGCACTTATTGCCGGATTGCTTCAAATTTTTATTGGGTTGGAATGATGGGAATGATACAGAAGTTTATTGCCTCTTGCCTTATATGCCAACAACATAAATATGAAGCTCAATGCCTAGCTGGTTTACTCCAGCCTCTTCCAATTCCAGATATGATTTGAGAAGAAGTTGCATTAGATTTTATTTCTGGACTTCCTCGCTCCAATGGATTTGATTGTATTCTGGTAGTGGTTGATAGACTCTCTAAATATGCCCACTTCATTCCACTTCGTCACCCTTATACGACAAAAAGACTAGTGAAGTTGTTTTCAACCGAAATTGTTTGCCTTCATGGGTTCCCTAAAACCATGATTAGTGACCGAGACCCTTTCTTCCTCAGCAATTTTTGGAAAGAGCTCTTCAAGTTATAAGGAAAGCAGCTGAAATTCAATTCCTCTTACCACCCTCAGACCGATGGGCAGACGGAAGTCCTTAACCAAAGCGTAGAATCTTATCTCTGCTGTTTCTACTCGGAGCAACCTCGAACGTGGTCTAAATGGCTTGGATGGGCTGACTATTGGTACAATACCAGTTTTCAAGGGGCTGCCTGTAAAACACCTTCCGAAATCTTGTATTGCAGGCCTCTTCCCACAATGCAACAGTACATCCGTGGTGAGACACGGGTTGAGGAGTTCTCCAATTGCCTCCAAGACCGTGATGACATTCTCCGTCAATTGAAGTTCAATCTCTCTCGGGCACAACAGTAAATGATCAAATATGTGAACTGTCATCGCTGAAATGTTCAATTCAAGATTGGGGACAAGGTATTTCTCAAACTCAGGCCCTACAGGCAATAATCAGCGGTCTCCCGAGTTAATGCTACGTTGGCAGCCCATTTTTATGGACCATTTGAGGTCATTGGGAAAATTGGGGCGGTTGCTTATAAACTTTCATTACCTCCAACATCTTGAATACACCCGGTCTTCCATGTTTCTCAACTAAAGAGAGTTGTAGGTGATCACCATTCAATCTCAGAATTAATTACCTCAACAGCTACAACTTCATGAGGAGCTGTTAATTGAGCTCGAGAAAATTCTTCAGACAAGAACCATTTCTAAGGAAAGTCAAGCTGTTAAACAAGTCATGGTTTAATGAATGGGGAAACTTGTAGAAGAAGCCACATGGATGGATGAAGCAGATATGCGAGGTCAATTCCCAGATTTCAACCTTGAGGACAAGGTTGCTCTTCCAGCAGATGGTATTGATAGGAATGGACCTGATCCAAGACCTTTTAAGGTATACTCAAGGAGAGCTAAGGGTAGCATCAGCTTAGGAAAGGCTTAGGAGTTATGTGCAGAGAATTATTCAATGAAAAAGAGATAGCTGGCAATTCGGTTACAACAGAACGTGAGGACAGCAGCATATATTGAGCAGCAGAGACCCTTGTGGAAAGGGGAAGATTATTCTTTCTTTTTGGCAGTTGTATCTGTGGAGAAACATTTTTGTTTCTTGGCTTAGTTTCCTTTGGGGCTACGAGTTATTTTATTTTCTTTCCTTTCTCTGTAACATTTTTGATCTCTCAATTGCTGTAATTCTCAAACAGTGGTTATTATCATCATTAATCAAAGAATTTCAGTTCTTTTATCTATTATTCTTCCTTATACCATTTTCTTCAAATTTCTTTTAAAGAAAATGGCATTTGGAGATTTCTTTGAAATTCATGCAAAAACTTTCTTATCATAGTCATAGAAGAACAACACCACAGCTAAGGCTTTAGAAACTTCTTCAAAGGCAAATCGATTTCAAATTTGATAGAGAAGAGGAGAGATTGCAGGAGTAGTCAATCAAATAAAAAGAAACGCAATAGAGTGAGAGAAGCAATGGAATGATGAAAATGCAGATAAGTTTTTTCATGTAATTGATTGTACCATTTTGTAATTTTGATTAGCTTAAGGTTTTGTTGCATGCAATTCTTTGATTGTTTTATATATTTACCAAAGAGTGATTTCCAATTTAATTTTACTTTTTAACTAATCTGTGTATTCCGTGATTTTGTAGGTTCTTTGAATGACTTAGAAAACTTGGATTCAAAACTTTCTCTGCTTGTGATGAAGTAAGTGCTTTGTCACCTATTTCCTTCTTTTCTACGTTGGGGTTTTCTTTATTTATGTTTGTTTATATAGGTTCAATTGCAGCCTCCTAGCGTTTGAAATTTTGCTCATTAGAATTAGTTTTCACTAGCTGTGGGAATGTGATTATTGATATGGGTGTCAATTTTTGTTTAATAATGTGACTCTCTGATGAATGCTTTCAGTTCCAATTTCATATGTTTCTAATGGTGCAGGCCACTAGATTATTTGATTATTTGTTGGTATTGGTAGAGGAGCTGGGCAGCGTATTGAGAATTTGATTATTTGTTGGAGTTAGGTTAGTCATGGGTTTTGCAGCTGGTATACAACTAGTTTAATTTCAGTTTACAGTAGTTCATCAACAAATTTGAGGTTCTTATTCTACTTTTCCCTTTAATCTATTTTTATTTTCTGATCAATATATGTTAGGCATATATTAAAATTGAGCTTTTGTGTTTTATTTTGGTGATTTTTTCAATCAAATCGATTTTTAATAATTGTTTCTTTTAGAACAAAAATCTGTTTTGCAAAAATTGTTTAAAGTACGAACTTTTATGATTTTTAATAAATTATAGAAAAACTGTATTGATATGAAATTATAATATATATTTCTTCCAGATGTCTTGTTTATATGAAAAATATTTTAAAGTCGTTTTATGGTTGATATACTTATGGAATAAATTATTTTTAGAACTGCCATCAATTTGATAATAATAATCCTGAAACTGATTTCGTGATGTCTATTTGTGTAATCTATTGAACTCCAATTGGTCTAAAATTTTGCATGAATGATATTTTAATATTGAAGTATGTTTAGTAAAGATTGTAGAACTTTTGGGCTTGTAAATTATTTTCTATGAATTTTTAAAATAGGGGGCTGTTTTGATAAACTTTAAAGGTTTTAACTTTAAATTTTATAAATTTGCTTTTAAATGAGTATTAATGTGAAATTCAGTTTAGTTACCTAATTTTTTTTTTTTTTTTGAAGATTATGGACTTATTTTTAAATTTATAATATGCATCTTATTCATGCATAGTAGGTTGTATTTCCGTCATGTCGAGTTAATTGTATGTTATTCATTTAGTGAGTTTCTTGGTTAACACTTGAAGTTCAACCCAGTAAATTTTTAACAGTGGGAACCAAGGTAAGTTTTATTGGTGTATTTAATTATTTGTGATGTGCTATTTGTGGAATGTCTAAGTTATATTATATATTATAGCCCATTCGTATATATTATTTTTTTGATTCAAATATTAATATTTCTTTCTTAACCAAATTTTTTGTATGTTTAGAGATAGGGAATGAGTCTGTTTGTTTGGTTAAACATTTGATATGATTGATATTTTTTGATGTCAGAAATACGGATATGTCGGGATCGATTGGGAAACTTTTGTTATTATTTTTGTTTTTGATATGTTTGGTGGAGCAAAAGGGTGGCATCGTGCTAGACATGATTTTGGGAGGTAAGAATAAGGAAGGTTTTCCGACATATGTATTACATGTTTAATGATATGAAATTTATTTTGTTAGGCTTCTCCGCCACGTATGAAACTTACTCAACGTCTATACAAAGTACTCATACCTTATTTTCTTATTAGATTATATATTTAAAACTAATTAATTAAATTTATTCTTAGGTTAATTGCATTAATCTAACATTGTTTTTGCTGGAAAGTAAATGTGAAAATAATTTTTTATATTGTTTTTATTTATAATTTTATCGTATAAACATATTGAATTTAATTTCATTTCTAAATGAAACATATTTAATTATAAAATTTATAAATAAAACTAAATTTTAAAAAACAATTTTTTAATTGAATCAACTATATTTTATTTTATTATTATTATTAACTTCAGCTTATCTTACTCTATTCTCGTAGTAATAAATTTTTGTAATTAGGAATTTATAAAGGGTTGTTGAATTAATATTCTCTCTATTAGTATTAACTTTTTTTTTTTTTAGTACTCATTAATCAATTTAATTTGTTATTAGTATATCTTAAGAACTTCTATAGCCATCTGGAATTAAACGTATATGCAATTTTAGAGGATAATAACTCAAATCCACGCAATTCATTTAGAGATCCTCTATCTAACAATGTGCATACATAGTAAAAAAACTATGTTTCTATTTTGGTGGTTGTTACACAATTCAATTTCAAGGCCTTCGAAATTACCAATCCATTCTCATCCTAATTTGTTATATATGGATATGTCTGATAAGAGCATTTTCAATGCAATACTTTTTATTGACTTATGTGTGTCCAATAAAATAGAAGGTGTCAAGAGAGATATGAATAGAAATGAATGTGTTGACACCAAATTTAAAATTTTTTATCTCCAATGCAATATTTTTTTTTTCTTTGTTGTAATTATATTTTAATATCTAACCAATCACAATGCATTATTAAATGTAGACATTGTTAAGAAGACCCTTTAGAAATAGAAAGTGAGCTTGATAATGTCAAGTCTACATAAGTTTCACATTCAAAATGAACATTAGCATTGGAGAGCATTTTTTTTTTTTTAAATCTTTTATTTTTCTTATGTGCAAGTGGATTAGTGCAATCCACATTAGCATTAGAGATGCTTTAATTGTGTCAACTGCCATATTTAAAACTTTCGCCAGGATAATGAGTCTACCTTTAATTTATTAGACCAGTTACCAAAGTAGTTGGAAAATATGACTTTTCTTAAATGTATTTGAAACTTTTGCCAGGATAATGAGTCTGCATTTAATTTATTAGACTAGTTACTAAATCAATTGGAAAACGATATTTGAAACTTGGGTCCGGTAATGATACGCTCATCCTTATGTAAGGATGAGTTTTTCATTTTTTTTTTATTTTTTTCTGAAATTTTTTAGAACATAACGTCGTATATTATTTGTATTTAGTTCCGAAATCAATTTTAGAGGGTCGCAGTTTATAAATTTGAATATGTTTAAAAATATCACATAAAATAAGTATATCAAATAGCTTGGCTAATTCCACTTTATTAAGAGGATTATTATATCTGGGTGATAATAACCTTTCTGGCCAGTTACCAAAATGGTTAGGAAATATGACGTTTTAGGAGTATATATTTGAGGGAGTTTGCCGTTAGAATTTAGTTCTCAGGAGTTGAGTGAATCCATTTCGAAATAGACCTTGGTTAGATAGCTACAAGCCACAATCAATTGGGTGGATCGATTCCAAAATGGACTGGTGACAATGAGTAATTAAGATATATTATTGTGAGTCATAATAATTTTAAAGGTACTCTTACAATTAAATTATGCATCAAGTTTGATTGATCTTAAATAGATAATTTAATACAACTCAACAACTAAATTTATTTTCAGGGATTGTTTGACTGGACCAATTCCACAAAGTCTTTCAAATATTGAGAGTTTAGATCTTTATCACAATAAATTAAATGGACAAATCCCTTTCCAACTTACTCAATTAAATTCTTTAGGAGTTTTTAGTGTTGCACACAAGAAATTATCTGGGAAGAGGAGTGCTATGAGGGAAATTCTTTTTCTCTGTTAATAGTTTATAATTTCTTTTTAAAATGTTATTTTTTATATTTTAAAATGAATAATGCAATAGGAATTTATCCTATCAATGATTTATATATGAATATAAGAAAAGTGTATATCTCACTTTTATAAACTAAAATTTTAATTTAAAATTTTAAAATGTTATATACCTAATAAATATACAAATGTTTGTTAATGTGCTAAATATATAGTTCCCTTTATAACATATACTTCAATTTATATGTGCTAGAAACACGTTCGTTTCATATATATATATAAATAAATAATAAACCGATCTAGATTTATAATTAGAAACTACAGTGATAAATCTTAACACCGATGAAGGAGATGAAGATGTAGAAATTAGCTAAGGCCTGTATAAATAGTCTCCTTAAGACAGCGTGCGGGCACGCCATGAAACTTGCTGGACCGGTCTAGGATTTGTACCCCCAGCCACATGCCTCAGTGCGCGAGAGTGTATAACTTAGACTTATAATGGTACACCTTACAAAATATTCATTCATTATAAACACACCAACATCCCAATTTCTAAGCAATGTGGGATTTGATTCCTTTAGCCCATTTAATCATTAGTCCAAGCTTACTTCAAACTTCAATTTCACATTCACCTTATATCTGTTTTAAGCATATAATATACCGTTGGAACGCTCGCATTGTGTAGAATATATTGATATATTTTAAGGTATTCAAAACACAATTTTTCTCATAAATTATTATGCTCAAAATTTGACTAAACACACCAAAATTTTCAACAATATGTTGTAAGCTAATAATTTATTTTAAAAATAATATGGCTATATATATATATATATACAAACTCATAAATAATGAAAATATAAAAGCAAATTATTAATGGAATCACATATTAATTGATAAAATTATATAAATTGCGCATCGCTCGGGTCAACACAGGAATACCATTTTCTTCAAATTTCTTTTCATTGTGTAAATTTTAGATGTTAGGTTTTCAAAGAAAATGGCATTTTCTAGGAGATTTCTTTGAAATTCGTACAAAATCTTTCTTATCACAGTTATTGAAGAACAGCAGCACAGCTATGGCTTTAGAAACTTCTTCAAAGACAAATTGATTTCAAATTTGATAGAGAAGAGGAGAGATTGCAGGATTTGATCAAATAAAAGGAAAAGCAATAGAGTACATTTGTTAACCAAAAAAATACAAATGTAATGTTATACATTAATATTACATTTAAGAACGAAAGAAAATGCAGATATTATACATTAATATTACCTCAATCCCCATTATTTGTTAAACTAATTTTGTTAATTCTTACCGATTAATGCATGCTTTCTTTAATGCAACAAATAAATTAAAATTCGAAATCAATAGAAAACAAACTCAGCCAAAAGTGATTTGCGGTATGAAGTTCACATATATTAATCATTGACTCTAGATAATTCTTTAATTTAATATTGCAGAGAAGTAATAGCTAAAGATAACGTCTCCCAACCAATCATTGCTTATTATTAAATTAGTAAGATACGACCTAATAATAAGCCATAATTAACAAACAATTCTATGTATGATGAAAGATTTAATTTACCAATTGTATTAAAAACTAGAAATACTTTATCATAATGAATAAAAACTATAAGAATTCATTTAAATTAGATTATATTTTCACTTAATATAACCTAAAAGTCTGGTCACAATTAAATTATATCAATCACCACTTGTATCATTTTGACTAAACAATTACCGATTTAGCATAATTAATTAGCTATGTAAATTCCTATTAATTGAACAACAGGCCCTCTTTGATCAAATAACAAAAAATTACTAAGGATATATTTTTCTAATAAGCCCTAGTAAAGACATAAATGTAATGTAAATCAAAGAGTAGTTGACGCACTTTAAGATCTTACAATCATAAAGAATTTCAACATTAAATTATCCCTTGACTGAAAAGGAAAAGTTAGCCACGAAAAGCCATGTAAAAACACGTAAAAATTCTAGAAAACTAAACTTAAAAACGTAACTGACTTGAGAGTGTGCCAGATTGCCCTCCTAAAAACCTAAAATACACTTATACACTGTAAAACTGGGGTCCACAAAATTAGCTAATAAAATAGTGTTCAAGTTTCCTTCCTAAACTGTTAATTGAGACTAATTTGATAGATAATGTCCAAGTAGCTTTCATCTTCATATTCTATGTTACAAAACTCGTTCAATTATGGCTTTTTTACTCCCTTTTTGTCAAATACAACAGTCCCTAATCAAAATAAGAAAAATTAAATAAAACCTCATATTTAGACATAATAAACAAATAAGTATAAGATTAAGGACTAAAAACATATTATATTTACCAGCTATTAAATTTTTCTACACTTATAAATATTAGACCCTACTTACTCCTATTCGATGCTAGATCTAATTCTAGTATCGGTTCGATATGGTTCTCAGTTCGATAGTGAGGCCTCTAGGAACCATGCATACTCCTATTTCTGCATAAGCCATGTGTAAAATTATTATTGATATTTAAACAAAATTAAATATTGGTCATTTTGAAAAATTATATTTTCTTGCAACTTAAGGAAGGACAAAATCAGCAAAAATAGTACAAGCTACAGTAACGCACTGACACATGTATTAGCAGAAGTGAGGCAGGTAGGCAAATAAATAACCATTTTGAAGTGTAAAGGACTAAGATAGTGACTTTACCAATGCTTTCATCTCTCCTCGATTTTTCTTCACCCATCCAATTTTTTTTTAATATCTTCACCCATCCAATTAAGGCCACGTATTCACTATTATTTGAATGTCATATTTCTTATCTTAAAGTATCTTGCAACATTTTCAATTGATTTATGTGCCTAATAAAATAAAAGATGTGAAGATAAATATGAATGAAAGTGAAGGTGTTGACATCTAATTTAAAATTTTTTTCTCCAATGTAACACTTTTTATTTTTTTTTTGTTCTTTGTCGTAATTATAATTTAATATATAGCTAATTACAATACATCATTAAATGTAGATATTGTCTAAAAGACCCTCTAGAAATAGAAGGTGAGCTTGATAATGTTAAGTCCACATAAGTTTCACATCTAAAATAGACGTTAGCATTAGAGAGCATTTAAAAAAAAACTTTTATTTTTCCTATATTACAAGTAGATTAATACAATTCACATTAATATTGGAGATGTAGCAATCCAACAAGATGTTAGATTCATTAGTACAGAAATAGAAAATTTATTAATCAGAAATTACAGAATAAATTACAATAATTAAAATAATAAATAGTAAAGAAACTGTAAATAAAATATAAACTTGTCAACTGAATTTAAACTTTTAAATGAAGAAAGAAGAGAAGAATCGAAAATAGCCGAGGCTTGTATGAACAGTCTCCTTAAAACGAGATTTGTTCGTGCTAGACAACTGTCTCCCATGATACAACAGCACAACCACGAGCAAAGCTCATTACAAGAACCTAAACCTAGAGACTGCCCAAAACGAAAACGAGAAGGAAAGGATTTTCGGAATTTGTTTGGAAACTGTAACCATTAACTGATTTCATGGGCAGACGATAAGTCAGATTATAACTATAAATGGATAAGGATAATAATAAAACCCTGTAAGTCGGATTATTATTTTGAATGGATAAGGATAATAATAAAACCCCCCGTGGATAGTAGAAAAAATGGGCTGGGCTCGTAGTGGGCTAATTCGGTCTGGCATTCACGTCGCACATGACGTGCAGGTACACAATGGAACTTGCTGGACCAAGTTTGGATTGCGCCCCCTACGCGAGAGAGTATAACTTATGCTTATAATATTACACTTTACAAATTGGTCTTTCATTATAACCACTCCAACATCCCAACATTTAATCAGTGTGGGATTTGGTGCATTTTAAACTATTTGACCCTTTATCCCAAGCTCATTTCGAATTTCAATTTCTCATTCATCTTAAATCTGTTTTGAGCATATAATATACCGTTGGAAAGCTCTCATTACGTATAATACATTAACACATTTCATGTTATTCAAAACACAATTCTTCCATTAAATAATTATGCTCAAATTTAATCAATAATCACTTAAACAAACCATATTGCCAACACAAGAAACTAGAAAAAAAAAATAAATAAGGACAGACACTAAAAGAAAAAAAAAATCAAAATAGTCTTTATGTCTGGTGTAGGGAGAAAAAAACTTGCCTTCTTTTTTTTTTCAGAAAGCAATTAAATAATATTAATAATTTGATATGGATTGATTTTGATAGAATTTTTTTTTTCATTTGATCATAGTATTTATTTGATCGCCACATAAAAAAAAGAGAGAATTTCTATTCTGCTTAAAGTTCCAAAATCCCGTATTTTGATTATTTGGCAAAAGTAAACTTGGATTGTGATCTACTAATGTCTCAATAAGTGTTTAATTGCAGTACTAGCAAAAGACTTGAAGATATAAATCAAACTTGCAAGAAAAATCAAGATGTAAAATTCCTGCGTCCAGCATCGCGCGCGCGTCCAAAACAAAGAGATGTTTGTGACGCGCTCGCGACTATACAAAAGGCTCAAAATCACAAGTTCATTGCGCTCGTGTCTTCAACAGATATGTTACCATCGCGCCCGCTACTTGCAAAAGAAAAGGACTGATGTGTTCATTGCGGTCGCGACAAAAACAGATATATGTTTGTGACACGCGCGTGACTATATAGTTGAGAAACAGGGACTTTTCAAAATTTTAACGCGTGCGCGATCAAAACGGTAATGTTTCTATCGCGCTCGCAACTACTATACATAAGGTCTTATGTTTACATAGCGCTCGTGAAGGAAACAAAGGCTATCGCAATCAACACATCAGATAACCGTTAGAAGACTGAAAATGTGATCATCGCGTTCGCGACGTTTCTCGCTCGCGCGCGACCATAATAAAAATTCATTTAAAACGGCTAGTGCGTGAGACGCTGCCGCCCATTATCTGAAATCCGTTGGTGTGCGTCTCGAGGCTTGTGAGTAGTCGCACGCGCAACCACTGACGCACTCGCGACTATCTGCAGAAACATTATGTTGTTTTATTTTTCAAATCTCAAACGGCTAGAATCTGAAAAATGGGTATAAATACCCTTCAAATTTGTATTAATGAGGTACAACACAACTATTGAAATAAACCTTCCAACAACCTCATTGTCTAATCTTTATTTTCATCAAAATTCATTTACTCCTTGAGTGTTAGTTAGTTGGGTAATCTTTAAACCATTTCTTTTGTTAGTTGTTTAGTTCAAAGAGTTAGATTTAAACTCTTGTCTTCTTTTTATTGTAAGTTTGGGGTGATCACAAACCCTAAGTTTGAGGTGAACTTGTAAAACCTCTTGTATTCTTGTTTGTGTTTTAGTGGAACCTAATTCCTTTCTAGGATTGGAGAAGTGGAAGTAGGCAAGGAGTTTTTGGCCGAACCACTATAAAATCCTTCTAGCAATCCACCAAAATTTCCGCTACAATTTTTAGAAGGTCACTAATTCACCCCCCTCTTAGTTGCCAAGGGACCAACA